>JAYRBW010061874.1:0-10172 GCA_036023295.1 Invenusta paracnida | reverse complement strand
TTGACTTGGCAGTAGGTATAGCTGTCATGTCGAATTTTCATATGTATTAAAAGTTAATCATGCACCTGTGTATTTCTTAAATCGGAATCATTTCAATAAATGCGCATCACAAAAAGGTAAGCAAGATTTGAAATAAATACATGTTCGCACGACTTGAAGGCAGTCGATAAATTCCTGATTTGTGATTTCAGAGTAATTGATTTAATCTGGCAATATTTTCTGTCATATTTCTTAAATTGTTTTATCTGCTTTTAATTATGCTGTGGATTGGTTAATACGATTCTGGTTATCATATTTATTCTTTGTGTAATGTGTAAAATGAGCAAATTTTGATAAAGTTTGTGATTTGTTTAACAAATCATTTACAATTTGTAATTGCCTTAAATTTTTTGTTGTTGTAAAAGCCAATATTTGGAGAATGATCATTTCTCCCTAGTTAGGTACTATTATTAAAAATATTTAGCTAACTATTGAAATTCAGTAATTATTGTTAAATATATGAAATAAACTGTCAGATATTCATCTTTCTTTCTCGTCGTCTTATTAATTTGTTTTGAGATAGAATGTCTAAATATTACATTGCTATTCTTAGATATTAATCTAACAATAATAATATTACAAAAATAAGTATTATTGTTGTCGAGAGGGAAAAGAATACATATGGGTGTTTTTCTAAAAAGTGTTACATTTTTGTTGGCAATAAAATGAAAGATTACAAAAATTTGATATAATTGTTTTAAATAAATTGCATTTTTATTCCGTTGACAAGTCATTTTTCTTTTATTACAAAATAATTTAGAATTAAATACTAGCACCGTTTTTTATTTTTATATGTTAAAGCGAGTTGCGCACGTTACATTATTTCGGACATTCGGTGAAAACATTTTTTTTCAGGTACAGTATACTTTTAATATGAAAATATATGAACATTTTAGAATCCCCAATATGTTAGGTATGATATAAAATAATTATCAATAATAGTCATTTTGTTTAATTATACTGAAAGCTGTTTTTATGCATGCTTTGAGCACGTTACATTTTTCGGACAATTACACTTTTTAGAAAAACACCCATATATAATTATACCTGAGCGTCTTCATCGACAATATCGCGAACCGTCTCCTCAATGGCGGCAACATTCAGGGACTGAAAAGTAATCAAGTGCCATCGTATAGGTTGTACTTTGAGGACTTTATCATCACCCACGCATGTAAACCAGGGAAGTATTGACTTTATGTGTTTCACATAATTTGGAACATTAAGAATTAAACATTAAATGATCTTATATAACAAGTGTTTGGAATTGCTAAAATAATAAAAATGAAATGACCATTTAATGTTTAAATTGAATTATTGTTAAACAATTAGTATATAAAAATATAATTTCATATTTCATGAAACAAATTGGTCAATTGTATTGTTATTTAAATAATAAATACAAACATTTCGTATTCTAACAATTTACAATTTCATGCGATTTATTCCTAATTCAATCAAATTCATTAAAAACATGTGTTCCTTGACTGTTGCACATATATAATAATATGGATATTCTGGCGAATAAGAGGATGTGAACTCATTGATTTGTCAAATCGACTGTTGAAAAATGCTTTAAACAAAGATCTCGGGAATATGCGGTCATTGGAAAATATTAAACAAAACCGTCTATTTATTCACGAAGTATAAAATAGGTGTTCTCGTATTTCAAAAGTATGACATTGAATGAAAGGGCAACACACAGGTCGGGTCAGCATAAGTTCACAAATCTCGTCGCGGAAGTAGTTACAATGTACATTGTCCTTCTTGGTGCATTGATATGTACATTGTACTTGTTGGTGTATTGATATGTACATTGTACTTGTTGGTGTATTGATATTTACATTGTACTTGTTGGTGTATTGATATGTACATTATACTTGTTGGTGTATTGATATGTACATTGTCCTTCTTGATGCATTGATATATACATTGTTCTTCTTGATGCATTGATATGTACATTATACTTGTTGATGTATTGATATGTACATTGTACTTGTTGATGCATTGATAAGTACATTGTACTTCTTGATGCATTGATATGTACATTGTAGCTGTGGACGTATTGATATGTACATTGTCCTTCTTGATGCATTGATATGTACATTGTACTTGTTGATGTATTGATATGTACATTGTACTTGTTGATGTATTGATATGTACATTGTCCTTCTTGATGCATTGATATGTACATTGTACTTGTTGATGTATTGATATGTACATAAGGTACCTATTTGGATAAGTTCCAACCTAAAAATATTATGGACTGTTTTAAAGAATAATGTGATTCATACTAACGCGATTGTGTAAATATATAATATATATTACACACCATAATGCATTGCATGTATGTACATCCAATTGTCCTCGTATGTGAAATATCAAAAAGATACTCCGACACATCATTATTATACTACTCACTCCTTGTTTGAGTAGTGACTTAATATACATATATTTAATATCATATTTTTAAATATATATTTTAAACATAATCTTGTGATTAATATTATTAAATTCATGTCTAGTTACTAAGTTATAAATACATATATAAACTAATAATCGATTCTTTGGTTAAATGAAGTATTAATAAATCAAAATGACTCAGCATAGAATGATAACAAAGAACACGAAAATTGAGAATATAAAACAGTGGCTGATTATATTAGCTAATAAAGAATTAGGTTATGACGTTTGCGAAATATGTATTAGCTAATAATGAATTAGGTTATGACGTTTGCGAAATATGTATTAGCTATAAAGAATTAGATTATGACGTTTGCGAAATATGTATTAGCTATAAAGAATTAGGTTATGACATTAGCTATAGGCGACAATTTGCATGCTTTTTATGACAACAAATGTAGTTCAAATCCTTCAGAAAAATGGTTAGATAATGGAAACGCATGAGTTATACTAGTGCGACGGACTTCAGTCATCGTAAACAAGGACATAATTTAGGATTCGCTTCGTGAATAAAAAAGAGAAACTCCCATACACTGGGGGTCCTCAACAAGAAAATCAAGGTCACGTGACAGAACAAATCGTTAAGAAAATTAAGGATGAGGAATTACACAGAAAAGGGAGGAATGCCTAGATGACAGGGGTCCGAGACACATGACTAGTAGAATTATTCGCAATACAGCTTCAAAACAGACGGCGAGACGAGTCATTGCGTCAACAATAGAAGATTCCAACTATAAAGGTTATGAACAACGGTAAATGTAATTCTAGTGTCACTTCATGTCGATATATTAGAAAACAGGCAATTTTCGAACAAAAGCGAATAATAAAATAATAAAAAAAACGTGAACAAATGAATTACAACTTAATATTTCACCATAGAATAAACCAATATAAATGCTTCGGGTGTTAGTTTCACAGATTGAGAGGTGGTCCCAGCCATAGAGTAATTATACAAAGTGTTCACTCTTTTAAATTCTGCATACTGTTCAATACTACTATTTACCTGACGAAAAGATTATGCCAAATATAGTTTTAAGAACTGAGAGCGATTAAATCGTGTAAAACAGTTTGAGGTATATAGGCAATAAATTATTTATTATAGACAACTTGCATATGTTAAAATGGTATAATATATATATTTGTTCTTAAAATTAATTTAATCAAAATATTTAATACTACTTTTTCCCTGCGCATTTACATCAAATTTGTTAAAATAAAACGATTTTTTATATACGACGATTTACAGCGCCATGTATATGAAACCGATAAGAGTGAACACTCTTTGTATAATCATTACTCTATGATTTATATCATCAACAATGTTTCAATTTATTTTGAAATTCTAATTTATGATGATTTATGCAATCAGTAGGTACCTATCTTATTTACTTATTATATCTGTAATTTGAATGTTTATGATGTTTTGTTGATCAATTTTATACTTTATTGTGTATATGTTAGTCACACACAGATTATAACTTCGTGTTTCACTGTATATGTCTATAGCTGATGCACATCGTTTCCTATTACAGCCACTCATAGGTGTTTTCGATTGTCATTTGCATATTTAGTCTTAATGCCTATCCACATCCGGTTCGAAGCGCGCGTCACCATGCGTGGCAAAACCTTCTTAGATTTCATTATAATTCGATTGTCTCGTGTAATTCACATCTTTCCTCGAACGATTTTCTGGTGAAGATGTAATCAAGTCCGGAGTACTTTCAATGCAGTAGGTATTTTGCAGAGGCTTCTATATATAGTATTTAAGCTGCATAGGAGTCCCTGGTGTATGTGTAAACGTTTATGTTCCTTTAATGCGCGCACAACAACTTTACTAATCCATTGATACTCGTATAATAGAGAACAGGGGAGACGCGTATGCTACTTAAGATCAGCATCCGAGGCCGCTAGGTCCGGATCTAATCGATAATAGCATATAGTCGAGTTTTGTTTAATGATTATTAAATTTTGCTGTTTATGCCCAAGGCAGCTATCGTAAGCCGCTTACAATAGCTGCCTTGTGCAAAAACAGCAAAATTAACTAAGCGGACGAAAATTTCATTCTAGGATGATTATTTCAGAAATATCATCCTAGAATTATAAACGAAGATACTAATGATTATTAGCATCCGCATAAAACAAAGGAAAACATTGATAAATGATAGGTTAATAGAGACCCACACCATTGTTCTTTGTGCAGCCTAATACAAGAGTTCTTTCAAGAATGTCTTGCCTAAAATATAGTTACTTTTTAGTTTTGAATATTTCTAGTGCTTTAGAATTTAATCATATTTATAATGGAAATATACAGGCGCTGGTCTTATTAATATTTGTCAGTGATATTTTTAGGTTTAAACATTATACCTTGGTTTATTTTGAAATATGTTTTGATTTATATATTTGTTTATTGTTTAGTAATAATACACACAGGTTTAACCACATATATGAAAGTTAGTTCGGTAATAGTTCCAGGTGTATTATTATGTATTATTCGAATAACTGAAGTGGCAACTTAAATAACTCTACACAAATAATTCCGTAAAACAAAATATGGTTATCTTATTTATATAGAGATATGAACATAATTTTATTTTTAAAACTGAAAATAGATATATATCATTTATAATAGTGGCATTTTTCGGTTTTTATTCAACTATTTGTATAATAAAGTTGACTTATAGGTACATGTAAGGGTTTATATGATTTATGTAAATCGGTTAATTTGACTAACTATTAGTTTAATAAGAATGTGTTTTTATATTGTCGACTAATATCTATATTTCAGTCGCTACGCATAATCACAGATGGTAATGATAACCCATAACTTAATTGTTATCCCTATTCGTATACTATTTATTTATTGTGACTTTTTCTTATTTAAAAAAACTTTTATATATGTACAAAAACCACAACAAATACTCCTACGTACAAAGTGTTAAGAATCTATTGATGTGAAGATCTAAGTATGTATTGATCTCATTTTGATGTGAAAGACCGAAATCATTAGAAACAACAAGACAGAAGACTTCATAACGTTATGCTTCAGAGGATTTATAGCGCTCATCCAATTTGAATGAAGCAAGCTAAACAATGAGTTAAAACAAAAGATGTAGTTATCGATTAAGATAGATATAGTTTACAGCACTGTAGTGGAGTTCCAGAGACTGGTTCAAAATACACCTGTCAAATGACAAACGCTTATATCTCCCATCTAACTCCGTTTTGAGCCCATGTTTATTAAAGCTGAAATTTCCATTTTATAGGCGCATGCTCAGAATGGTTGGCGTGTTTTTGTCTATGTATTTATAACTAATATATAACCTACCAATTTCTTACTTCCCACTTTTCGACAAAAAACCCCAATCAGCCCAATCCTTTACATCCCCTATAATCCTCAGGTGAACGAGATGATCGTTCCCACAGTGGAGACAGCTCGTCAGCGATACTTCCTCTCTCGACTGATTCCGCACAAGAAGCCAGTCCTCTTCGTAGGGCCCACCGGGACGGGCAAGTCCGCCATCACCAACAACTTCCTGACACGTCTTGGCCGAGATCGATATATCACTCACAATCTGAACTTCTCGGCCCAGACAACCGCCAGTCAGACTCAGGACAGCATTTTCTCCAAACTGGAGCGGTGAGTCATCCTCTTCTGCGCTATGCTCTTTTGTATATTTGATTCCGTGGAGAAGCATTAGTTAGACTTTTATGTTAAACGAGTGGTCACATCACTGTTAAACGATTTGTGTGAGAGCTAGAAAAGTGTTGCTTATTTCATCAAACTGAATTGGCACTACTAAATCATGACTCATTTAACAATATTTATATTGTAATAAAACGTATGACATGAGTATTAAGTTATACGGCATTGTATAACACTTGGAGAAAGTTTGCTTCTTCTTATAGAAACCGAAACTTACGATTAATACAATTTCAAGATGTTCCAATCTGTAAATAAACGTGTTTACAGCATAAGTAAAATAACAGTTATTTTGAATAGTTAAATAAAAAAAGTTCTTTTGGTTATGGTTTACAGCCGATATCGGTGCTAGAAAAGCATCACAAAAGCAGCCACGCATTGACGCTGATATGCATGAATAAGCGCTGATGTATAGCTTTGTAATTGTTGCTGTGTAGAAGAGCGTTTAGGAATGAATGGTGAAATAGAGTTATCCGAGAGACGTATGATTTATTATAACTTACAATAATATAACTTATTAATTTCAATTATTATATTTCTCTTAAATTTCAACAACATACAAATATGCCATTAATGTAATTAATAAATAACTTTTGAACATTTTATATTGCCTTTCTAAATATCGAAGGAAAATTACGTTATGACATTAATAATCGCTCGATCTGAGTATCATAATTCGTTTATATGGGTATGGGTGCCCTCACATTATCATTTCTGTTTTATTAGATGGTTTAATAAATAACTATGTATCATACATTATGCTGATTGTATTAAATTAATATCGATTATCTTTTGATTTACCACATAGAATATCATAGTATATATTTATCTAACATTTTTGTAGGAAACTCAGAAAGTTTGTTTTATTGTCTCTATCTTTTCATCAAAATAATATCTCACTAAAAGGCGACGGAAGGGCATTTACGGCCCCCGACCTGGGAAACAGTTGATTGTGTTCGTTGACGACCTCAATATGCCCGCCAAGGAGAAGTATGGCGCCCAACCTCCAATTGAAATACTGCGTCACTGGATTGATCACTCTTATTGGTTTGACAGGTGCATTGCTGATATCCTCATATTTATAGAACTACTAGATGAAGACATGATAGCTAAGTTGTAGATCAGTTGATGGCAGGTTCAATAAATGAACCTATAAATATGTAAACTCTTATCCTAAGAAAATTAGTGCTGCAGAAAACTCGCACCGAAAAAAACCTTGAATTTTATATAACAATATATTATGTTGTTATACATGCTTTTTGCCCGTGGAATCGGTTTTGTGGTACATATTGATGTCACCTATACATATATACATTGCGGGAATAAAATAGGCAACCACAAAAAAACCATTACATATTTTAGGTTATAAATAATAATGTTGATTTAACGTTTCTCTTTACAGTAACCTCCAAAAATATATCACAAAATTTAGGCAGAAAATTTGAATTTTTTAATCGAATCATTGACAAACCAAAGTAATTGAATAGTTTTTTTTCATTGATATGAATCGTTGGTATTTTAGACGAATCAATAATTATATAAAGTGTATAATCACTTTTTAATATGCTATATACTCGTATTTAGTAAGTGTTAAAATGATAATATGACAAAGAGAACTGTTAAGTTTAACTTTTAACCCAAATAGAATTAAAGAATCTCCCCAACACCTTTCAACCTCTCTTCTCCAGAAAGGACAACACGGTCCTCGTTACCCAGGATATCCAGATGGTCTGCGCCATGAGCCCACCTGGTGGGGGTCGCAATAACGTCACTCACCGGTTCCTGCGTCATCTCAATCTCTTCGGGATTGCCGAGTTCAGTGTGGAGACGATGATCTCCATCTTCCAACCAATTATGGACTGGCACTTCAATCAGGGCTTCGAGACCACGCTCAAACGCTTCTCCAAGGTGTGTGTTTACTACAACCTATGCAGCGCTGTTGTACAAAACAAATCTTTCTAAACAGTCAAAGTAGTACATTAGATGAGTAGAGATAAAATTTGAAATATTATCTATTCAAATATTTTAGTCAACAACATTACGATCTAATCAACAAGTTTTATTTTACTATCTTAATAAATATATTGAAATATATACTATTTATATTATTTGCGATAATTGAATGTCTGAAATGGAGCTTGATTACTGAACCATAATCTAACGTTTTGAAATGACTACTTTCAGCTAATCAAAGATAACCGTTTTTGTATATAAAATATATTAGTTATTTTTGACTACTACATGAAATTGTTATTTTTAAAATCTAACAACATATATATCTCTCCTGCTTAGGTGATCATCAACGTCACTTCCATTATCTAACAACATCCCTCTCCTACTTAGGTTATCATCCACGCCACTTCCGAGATCTTTCGTGCTGCAGTCTCAGAGTTTCTTCCCACTCCCACCAAGTCCCACTACGTCTTCAACCTCCGGGATCTAGCTCGTGTGGTTCAGGGAGTGCTTCTTCTGCCCTCCACAGCCATGAAGCGGGGCACAGCTGATGAAGATGCAGGAGTGAAGATCATTCGGCTCTGGGTTCACGAGGTCTATCGAGTCTTCTACGATCGATTAGTGGATGATGAAGACAGGCAGACCTTCTTTGGGATGGTCAAGGTGAGGGGAGGTGATAAGTTTACTATTAAATAGACATTAATTAATATGTTTGTTTGGAAATTACAGTGCAATTATTCTATTTTTTATAATTTATGTGTTTGGAGTTTTACACTACTTATTATTTTGAGAAGTAGTATATAATTTAAAAACTTATTGCTAAAAATAACTTAACAATTTTTGAAATGTATACTTACGGTATTTGAGACTTAAAGTTTTATCTGGTATTATATCCAAGGAAAAGTTGTTATGTTGTTTTAGTTCATAAACTGTTCATGCACAGATTTTCTTGAACTTTTAATACTGAGAAATTCATATTTACCATCAGGTGAAAAGTATGTATATACTATATATTTTATAACTTTAAATTAATATGTTTAATTTTGGCTATAAAAAGAACAATCAACTGACATTTTCAACAACATTTTTTTCCATGTAAAATTAAGTTTTTCAATGTGAATAACTTTCTTATTTAGTTGTAAATAATATTTTTAACTATATACAGAGTTAAAATAACGTATATATATATACATATATATACATTCATATTGTTTATATGTCTGTTTCAATATGTGCTTCATTTCATCTACCGTGTTATAGAAAGGCGTTGAGACAAACTTCAAGGTGAAGATGATGTCAGTGTTCAGCAGTTTGGCAACTCCGGGCAAGCAGATTACAGATGACGATATGAGAAGTCTACTTTTTGGAGATTACTTTAAGAAGTCATCTAGTGGAGATCAACGGATTTATGATGAGATCACGGACTTTGAGGGACTGCTAGTTGTAAGTGACAATCAATACTTACAGCTACGTAAATTTTGTAATAAAGAAATACTAGACAGATTAAGTCACAGCCCTTAACCCTATCCAGGCACTATGTGATTTTTGAATGTTGTCCCTTGTCAAGAAAGTGCTCAGGGAATCCTTTTGACGTTCTTGAAGAAGTAGTGACTGTATTTACCAGATATTAATTGAACTTGATTTCGGCGCATGCAAAAAGGCATAGACGTAGCTAAATAAGTATTCACAAAATTTGAAAGATAAGTTATTAAATATTGACTTACATAATTTGATTTTTTTACAAATAAAGGAATAAAGATGTCTCGTATAAATAGTCATATTAATATTTTATGCAATATTGTAATTGACGTCAGTCATGAAAACTTTTACATCTTGGATGTCATTACGAAGATAGTCTCCCATTTGGCCAACAGTCCCAGTAGACCAACATTTGTCCCAGTAGGCCAACAGTTCTGGAAGTTATTATTATTATTAGCCAAATAGTCAATTTACTGAGTGGAATAGGTGGGAAAATGTCTATTAGACTTTTAGAACACAAAGTGTGAAATAATGAGCAAAC
>JAYRBW010061873.1:0-10172 GCA_036023295.1 Invenusta paracnida | reverse complement strand
TGCAAAGGCGCATTTATTTCATATTTTAGTATCTATGCATGGAAATACGAAATTTTTTACGAAACGACCTATAATATGATGATGATTTAATTACATTTAATGTGAATTTATTCAATTTCGATTTGTTACAGTAGTGTATGTTAACGAAATGGATAAATATGGCAATATCGTTAGCACTAAATCTCTAACAGAATTATAATCTAGTAAAAGAATAAATTTATGTGTAAAATGTAAGCATCTACCGCAGAATTATATAAACAATTATACAGAAAAATACACAATGAAGCGAAGGTCGTAAATAAAATTTATTATTCTTGCCACAATTTTATTAGTCATGCTCACAAGATTTGATCATGATAAATAAAATCTAATTTAGGATAATCATTTTAAAGCACAGTTATTAACAATTAGACACGAAGAAAACGTAAAGACAGTAAAAAAAATTTAATGAACACACATAAGAAACACTTGCTTCCTGCATCCAACGGCAGTACTATGTACCAAGGGATCAATTAGAAAAAAACATCATGATGCAATATTTTAAACATGAGCATAAGCATATATAACAAGCACTAAATATAGTAACTTTGAGATAACCCATCAAAATGTCAAATAATAGTTAAAAGGCGATTATATTCATCATATTAGTTGCAAATAGAAATAATGAGGGTATTACCACGCAACAGATTTCGTTTCCAGAGAGAGTCTCTAACAACGAAGCAGGCACATCATTTCTATAATAAAAATCATTAGGTCCTAATCATAAATACATATCCAGGAGTATTCTCCAAAGACTAAACTTTCCAATTCCAAACTAAAAGCTCTCTTCCCAATTCCATATTAAAAGCCTCATTTTATTATTGTGGATTTCCGTCTGATCCGAACATTATCATCTGCGCCAATGTATCGAGGGAGTGCAAATAAGCGAAAAGCATAAACACATTGTCAGATCATCTGATGAAGATTATTTATAGATTATTTATTTAAGCTTTTCTACTAGAAAATATCAAAATATTTCCATAAGTAGTAACATTGGATATACTGGATAGCAAACTTTGTTATCACTGTAATTTACTTAGGAGGGTTTGCATTAAAAATTATAAAAAATAGACTCGGCAAAGTTAATAAAAAATAGTAACAATAATTATAAAATATACAAGTTAAGCTGAGGTATTAATGGCAACATGTTTAATGTTTTTTATTACAGACTATAAAAAATTATGAAAAGCAATTTACTTACAGACTTTATTAATGGAATAAAGAAATAGGATTTTATCCATATTGCACGCATGGTTACATATATTTCGTTATCTATATAAAATATTCAATAAAGAAAAGATAATATTAATAACAAAAATCTCAGATATAAGTAAATATTGTGCAAAACTGGAGTGGCATAAGTATAAAAATTAATAACGCACCTATTGTTAGATAAATTATTAAAATATAACGGCACACATTTTTTAGGCGCTGCTGTATATTTCTGTCAGTTATATCAAAATCTTCATATAATATAATATGTATTTATTGTCATGCATTGATCATAAAAGGGTATTTACTAGGTACATTGTATACATACGTATATTGTAAATAAAATGAATCGCTGAAATAGGGCGTGCTATAAGCGTGAAAATTATTACAATCAGATGTTATTATTGTTATTTGTATTCATTATCTGCCTATACATATACAACATTAATTGGAACAAAAACATAATACATATAAATAGAAACGGGGGCTTAAATAGATTAATTTAGTATAACATAATCTGTAATATGATATTCCAATTCATCAGCTTGAGTTAATGTCTAGATTAAATAGTATAAATAGCATTAAAATAAGACATACAGAGAAAGACATGGATATAATAATATCATTCTGTCAAAGTAACAAAAAGTCAATATAAAGTAACCAGAATTCCACTTGAATATTGTGTAACCATTTATTCTACTACTCGTATTAATAAAATAATAATATTAATAATAATGTAATAAGGTAATTTTACACATTAAGTTATTAAAAATACTTTAAATGAAAGTGGGCTTTAAAATTATCTTTTATTGTCAAAAAATTCTCTCCTTAAAAATGCAGCAATTTGAATTACTATAAAATTTATAACCGAAACTATTTTCATTGATTGTTTAATTTTATCAATGATCGTATATAATTTTATAAAAGTAACTGTCAAATATTTATCATTTAGACGAATATCCGTCTTAATAAGACATGAAAAATCTATATTTCTATTGGCCTTCATATTATTCCAATACTCTCTCACATTTCTGCTGAAATTTTTCAAATAACATTTTATAGAGAAGTTTAAGTTCCAAGGACATTTTCTAATATAATGTTATGTAATATTTAGAACGAATTGTATTCATTGTTATATACAATTGTATATTCATGTATATCCTCATGGGATAATGTGAGAGGCTCGTCAAAAGGTTCCTTTATATAAAATTATCAAGATTTATTTTATTAATTCCTGTAAACCAGTTCTATTACAATAAGATATTTTTTGATAATTTTACAAAATGTTTATATTCTAAATAGAATAATATGCTGTCTATAAGTCTTTTGTTTTGCATATATTTGTGGGTTTTCTCGGTGACCACAATATATAGAAATTTTAAATTCTATATAAAAAGATTTGTGTAATACATAATATATAAATAAATTGCATTAATAATTTTGAGGCAAGATTAATTTTTGCAGTTTTTTTATATTTGAACATAACACATAATATTAATTAAGTTCAAGAACTTCGGATATTTCAACGGTAAAATAAAAGGTCGGGCGGAATTTATTAGCGAAATGAATAGCGTTAATAACCGAATACAAGTATATAGTGGGAGTCACGTGATCGTACTCAAAAAGGATAAACAGTCTCACCTCTTCCATGGGCTCCAGTTGAACCTGCATGTCTTCTAGCCTTTGCCTCAGTTCTCTCTCCGATTTGAGGTGAAGTTCATTCATGAAGAGACCAGAATGCAGCCGACTTACAAGACCACGCAGATCCCCGAGTTTATCGACACTTTCCAGGTACTCAGATTTCTCTGGATAGTTGTATAACAGTATGAAATTAATGCCTCATATAAGCATTTATATTGAACAAAAATAGTTAAACGTTAATTAACAACATACGTTTGAAGAAATCAGCTGAAAAGAATTAAATAAATCAAGAGAATGTTTTACAAAAAAATAACAAACTGATTATCTTTATATTCATTTAAAGAAGGTTCAATTTGCACTATATTAATAGAACAACATCAAATATGCTCAAAACCAACCTACATAATATATTGGACGCATTTATTGAGGTGTTGAATAAAACAGACAAAGTCATTAGGAAAGTAAAACGTATTACAATTATCGAAAAAGTAGATTTAAAACGTATTGGACTATTTATCCGCTTGATGTTACTTTAATCTGAAGTTCTGAAATCTCAATTAGATTAAGTTAAATTATAAAGCTATAATTATTTTTAAGTAAAATTTCAATTCGGCTGAAACGACACCTAATTTAAAAATTCTTTTTGAAGAAATATAGTGTTAAATTATACTCATACCTACATAATGATATTTATCGTTAAATATGTCTATTTGAATCTTACCTTTTGCAGTATTAACTAAAAATATAGGTAAAATATATTTAAAATGTCAATTTTAGATATATATACAATTAAATATAAAATTAATTTTATAAAACAGAATAAGGTAAAAAGCACGTGCTGTGGAAAAATAATGCATTGCAATATTTCGACGTATAGTCCTAATCATGTAATGAAAAATATGCCAAGAAAAGCGGGATACAGGGTATATTATAAAAAAGCATTTAAATTAAGATGACGTATTAAAAGAATAGATACATGAATCGAGAAATTATAATAGGTAATTGTGTAAGTATATACGCACATAATAAAATATAGTAAAAATATTGAAATCTATAATCAATGGAAATAAATAAAAGGTACATGTATATGTTTAATATACGGTAAAAAACATGGTAATGTATATATTTTCTACAATAATAAAAACGATTATACATTATCAATAAAGAGAACAAAAATTCTGTAAAATAAGGGAAAACGAAAAATATCATTAACATTTAAAAACTGTTTAACCTAAGAACAGAAATAAGATAAAATATGTGAAAACATGAGAGCGTATGTCTAAAAATAGCTTACATAAAATATTGTATGTAGGTCGCCTCACACTGACCCGACCTGCCATCAATTCTAAACTAAAGTGTGAAGAACTTTCCAATCTTATTTACCAAGTTCGCCTTTTCTTGTCTCCCCCACACGCATCCAATATACATTTTTTGGGTAAGCTAGTTTTAGACATAGCACTCACTCACTCATATTTATACATATTTTACCTTATTTCTGTTCTTATGATACAATTTTAATGATAATGATATTTTTCGTTTTTCCTCCTTTTACACAACTTTTGTTTTCTTTATTTATTAAGTATAATCGTTTTTATTATTGTAGAATCGTAATTTTAGATATATAAACTTCACTAATTGTATGTTTTTTACCGTATACTTATACATAAACCTTTTATTTCTTTTATAGATTATAGATTTTACTATATTTTATTATGTATTTACGTATATACTTACACAATTACCTATTATAATTTCTCGATTCATGTATATATTCTTCTATTACGTAATCTTAACTTAACACAACTTAATCACCTTCTTGCATACCCCGTGTCTCACTTTTCTTGTCATATTTTTTCATTACATGACAATACGGATTACAGGACACGAAGTCAAAATATTGTAACAAATTATTTTACTGCAGCAAGTACTTTTTACCTTCTTATTCTATTCTATTTCATTTTATCCAATGCTGCTAAGGGAAGCATAATATTTTATAAATTAAGTTTTATTGTCAAACAAAATATAAGTTTTATTCAAATATCTATAATGCGATTTACTATGCGATGTACTATGAGATTTTCAAGAGAACAAAAACAAACTTCTAAACTGAATGTAATTTATTTATGTGATCATGTGAAAAGCGTTGAGTTTGTTAGAATAAAATACTACAAATGTAAGTATGCTGGAAGTTGATAATAAATCGAGCCAGAATTATATTCACATTTTCAGATTGGCTTTAAAAATAGAAAGATGCGACTATTTAATGAGATATCGTAAAGTATCTTTATGACGATATACTGAATTAAACTAACCATTGACAGGTGCCGTGACTACGTAGACCGCTCGATTAATTTTCAAACTGAAGTCCTTCTCCAGCAGGGATTCAATGGAGTTTGACTGTGCAATTGCTTCTCCATCTGTCACAAGAGAACAAAAAAAGATTCGTCATAAGAAGAAAGGAAATCCAACACAGTAGGAAGTCTAAAAATTACAAAAACTTGTACAAGTCAATAAAAAGAAGGAAAATTAATTAATCAAAATGAACAGGAAAGGTTACAGCAATTTTCTCTGTTTAAACCACCCATACATAATATATTAAACTGGTAAGGTAGTTAAACTATAAGGACAGTTGATGCATGCCCACATAATTATAAAATGTAGAAAACATTAATAATTTATGTTAAAAACTGCAGCAGATTGGATCATTTGGGTAATTATGTAACTATCACTGTTCAATGCTTAGCTGAAATATACTCGATAAACTGCAAAATATAAAATAATATTCCATAAACATACTACATACGTTTAGTGAGCGTACATAGCCCTAATAGAGTGTATTCAATATATATATTTTTTATTAATAAAGCAAAAACTTATGATATCATTAAATATTATTTTATTTTATAGGTACTATTTATTTTATACTGCCTATTATAAACAAATAAAACGTAAATATTTCAAAAAGAACTGTTATTACCTCTACGTGTAAAAAAAAGTTATAGAAATTATGATTAAAATGTATGAAACAAATAAACACACCATAGATTAATAAAATTATAAATAATTTTAAATACTTTTCAAGCTATTACATACAACTAATATCAACACTAAACATATAATATTATGGCACTAAAATACGATAATTTACCAATTACATTAAAATTATTAATCTATAAATCACAGAGATAACGCATTTCATTTCTAATAACACTTTCAATATATAAAAACTATATTAAAAGATAAAGGAAACTTCAACAATACTAGAAGAAATTAATTAATTCATAAACTAAATAAATCATTAAAAAATCAATAGATATACAACAGAGTGTCCACTCTATCTATGTATCTAGGTACAGTTTAATATATTATTAATAACAATTATAAACGCTTCTTTATATCACTACCTGCAAATGGTTAACTATATATATATACAATATATATATTAACACTGCTACACTCTTTTTTAGGTATGTATGCGTTAAGGTTACATTCGACTATAGAGGTGCATATATACTACGACAGAGAATATTACCATATAATTCTCACACTGTACATAGGTCACACCCACCAATGTGAATATTATAATTCATGGAGTATTCATGACAACAAATTAATCAATACAATAAAAACTAAAGCAAGTTTCAGAATTATTAACAAATACAGATTCAATGTGCTATTTACAACCGTTGAACTACTTGTACTAGAGACGCAGAGAAGCAAATATTACTTTTTTAAAGTTCCAGAGCTAAAATAAATAAATCATAATGATTATTAAATATAGGTGCAATAAAATAGGTGTTCTATTTTTGTCGTAATATGAAAAACGTTTAAAATTATGACATTTTCCTACGTATTATAGATCTGATTCGCTTAGTATACATATTTCATAGTATATATAATATGAAACAATTCATATAGATTCTCAGACACACAACAAGACATTTAAGATATATCGATTATCCCATTCGGTGTAAACTATTGCAATGAGAAATGTGTGTGTTCTAATCAAATGCATATGTGTAGGAATACAAAATAGAATTAATTTCACTTTAATGTTAAATCTATTTAAAAAAAGAAAATCACTAACGAAAAACAAAAATACAAAATAATGAAACATACAATAGTAACTATAGGTATATATATACAGCAATTGTAATCTGTTTAACCATGTTTTTGCATATATTTCAGATAACATATTATCAAATATAGAGTATAAAATACTTTCCAATACATGCAAAAGTGAAATCTAGTTTCAGAAAGCTATTCAAATAGATGAAATTTACCATTTTCATTAAACAATGTTATACTTTATTTAATCAAGTTTTTAATCAAAGGAAAACATAACAGCTTTACTTTGTGTTTGAAGAAATGACATTCTATCCTTAGAAGTAATTTGAATTCAAAATATTTACTATAATATACTCAACACTGATAATATACTCTACCAACATTTATAGCAGTAATGACATAGAAATGTTTACATAATTTGACACCCTGTATATTTGAGATTATAAATAATTATGTGTTTCAAATAATCACATATAAATAATATATAATATTTTTGAGATTTAATGAAGTATGCAGTCCAATAATGATAACTCTATCTGGTAGTTCTATTAGGTGTATGGTTCAATAATATTTATTATTTAAACAGATTTGTATTACCCTAGATTACACTACAATATCATATCTATTGATAGTATAGCATTATATTAGTTTTGATTGAAGCAACCAATCAAAAATAAATAAATAAATATTTAAAGTATGTAAAAATGTTTTAGTTCTGTCAGTTCTTTAATAATATTAAATATGATTCAAAAAATATTTTAAAATAAATACTTATTCAAATAACAGATTTTTAAAATCACATTTTAATGCTCTTTTTAGTATTTATGTTAAAGTACTCTTAAAAATTAATTTATTGCTTATATAGTAGTTTATTACTGGCACTGATTTTAGACTCAAAATGATTAATAATCATATAGATTTATTATTATTATATAATGGCTTTATTATAATTTTGGCTTTTGCGTGCATCTTCTTAGCTTTAGCATTGCTTTCAACTTGCTCTCTCCTTTAATGAAGAATATTCAACCATTACTTTTAAATTTTTAACTTATCTTCTTTCTCTTTATTTGACAGGTTGATACTGCCTTGTTAAAAAATTGAGTCATTGTGGCATCAACTCAATCTAACTTCTCATACTTTTTGAATGCTTGAGTTGCAGATGTCTCCCATGACTTCAATGTATTTTACAGTCTGAATGGCACTGGCACTGTAAGACAAGATTTTAGTCTTTGCTGACCAAAAATCAATTATGTCTCACACGACATTAAAGGATGATTAAACTGCAGGTCTATGGAAATATGAAAAAGTAATCTTACTTAGTTTTCTCAATGCTGGATACTTCTCCTTGTTGAAGACTTTGATTGCTCACAATATGTAAGCAAAAATTGTTTTATGAATTAATAAATCTGAAATTGCTAAATTGTACAATCACTTTTTATGTTTACAAGCTTTGTGTATATAGGCACAGAAATAAAATTTTATTTATTTATATAAATGAAATTGAAATTTTTTTTTAAATAGTGTTAAATTAATAATTATACAAAATATATATAATATTAATATTATTCAATAAATTTATAGAATTGAGTATAGAGTAGATAGAAAAACATTTTATTTATGCTTTTAATAGGAAATATCATGTGTATTTTCTATTATATGACTTAGAACTATCTTTAATTATAAAAGTGTATAATATATTAAATTAGAAAATATTTAAATATGGAATATTCACTAAAAAATTAAATTTTAAATTAAGATATATAAATATAATATTAATGGTAATATCCCAGTTTCCAGCATTAAATTATTATTCAATTTTTTTAACGTTTTTATATATATGTTGCATACCGTAAGCAAATTCATACCATTTGCAAACCGTTTGTACCATTGTAGGATAAAATATGCTGTATCCAATGGTACAAACTGTTTGCCAATGGTTCATACTGTTGGATACAGCATATTGTATAAAGAATATAAATCAATTATGACAACCATCATGATTAGATTATACATAATTCTTAAAAATATAACAATTAATAATCATTTTAATAACTTAATTGATCAAAAGATTGAATTTACTAGGTCCAATATTACAAATAGACATAACAACAGGGGCGTAGCCAGAAAGGAGCACTGGGAGCCCAGGCTCCCCCTCCAAAATCCTATTTTCGGAAATTTGAGATATTTTCGAAAACATTCAAAACTTAAATTATCTACATAATGTTTGTATGTGTTGTTTTATTATTGCAGAGTAAATAATATACGAATAAAAGAATATATTTGTTTATCAGTGGTGACTATAATTCTACAATAGCATTTGGAATTACCCCATATAGCAGATATTGTTGCTCACACAGAATTTCGATGACTCACTATTAATACTATTGGTCTGTCGTTTCAGTCTATCTTACTCTCAATCATTTTTATGATGATGACTAACTATAGTATTAATTTGTTGTTTAACAAATAGGTACATTTCATTTTGGTGAAGTTTAAATTCGGCTGCTTAACTGGTATGGTAAGTAATTAATGATTTATTATAAATTATGTCTCTTTTACAACTTCAACGAACATTGAACACATTAGTATATATGTTCAATAACAATAATGGTCGCTTAATTTTGTATGCAGTAGCTACCTATTAAGTATAATACAAAACTCAATCTTTTTATAATAAATGTTACTGCAAAACGACTATGTTAAAAATCGGCATTATAACAAATATAGCATGGGTCACTGTCATTTTTTAAGTGCAAAATTTAATTTCCTAAACAGCCATGGTAAATAGAACACCCCAAATTGTTTAGTAAAAAAGTTATGAACATATTTATATTAAGTGCACTTTTAGATAAAATTTTTTTATTAATTATTTAAATTATTAAATTATTTTCAGATGTCTCCCAGAGAAAAACGAGTGAAGGTCCAATGTTCAATTTGTGACAAAGTTTTTGACAGTGATTATAGACAAAAACACAATGAAACACATCATTCAGATAATGTAAAACAATATAAGGTTATTCCATATAAGACTCCCGGCACCCCAGCTAATCCTTTTGCTGCCTCAGTCACAGCCAGAGTTGCTTCAACTATGCTTGCAGCTGTTGAAGCTACACCCCCCTCCTCAAAAGCTATGCCCCCCTCGAAAGCTACATCCGCAGCCATTGAAGCTACACCCCCCTCCTCAAAAGCTATGCCCCCCTCGAAAGCTACGT
>JAYRBW010061872.1:0-10173 GCA_036023295.1 Invenusta paracnida | reverse complement strand
CCATTCTGGGGGGGGGGGGGGGTCATTAAGTTCTTGGACTCAATATGGATAGCACAAGACTCTACACCTTTAATTTACAATTTTGTTATAAACAATAGAAATATCTAATGATGAAAATTTTAAGTCTATATGTCTATAATGGATGCCTTCTTAATTTAAACTTTAAACTATATTTTGCTGGGAAAAATGCAAAAATCGTAAATTTGTTTCCAACTCCAGAAAAATAATTCATTTGAAATTATAAAATTTGTATTACTCGTATTCACTGAATTTATTAATTGTTATCCCATTTAATGTTAATTTCAAATATTTGAATTAAATTTTTAATCAAAATTACTCTTTTTACAATTTTGGATAAAATTGACCATTTTTCCATGTTTCATAGTGACATTTCAACATAGCTTTTTTAATGTGTTAGGATACAGTATAGATAAACTCCTTTCTAAAAAATAGATACACAGTCAGGATTAAGATGACAAAAACGCTTCATGACTTGATATTCTCGATATATCCAAATCAACTTATTTTATAAATTTAAAAGAATGACTTATTAAATTATAATAAACAATAGCAATAGAACCATTTTCATAATTTCTCTCAAAATCTTATATTTTTATATTATTGCAACTATCGTCTAATTCTTAGATAGTTTAATTTTAAAGACGTTTCAAAATATGTTTACGCCAAATAATTTAATGACAGTGTCGAAGTTTAAATTTTATAAGTGTGAATGTCTATCACAAATTATAAAGCTTAAATAAAATTAAATGTGCAGTGTTTGCTTATATACATACATCACTGTACTTTCTTCAAGCAAATTAAATAACTAGAAGGAATAAATATTTTTTTTTAAGTATGTATTATTTTCTATTCTAAATTTAACATTTAAAAGGTATAATATATTAAAAAGATTTTTTAACATCATAATTTAAATAACGTTTATATAGGTATACATTGTATATATATTATTGCATTAAAAAAATCAACATTCTAGGTGATAACGGATTTATTGAAAACTTCAATTAATATTGATTTCCTAAATTATATTACCTTTCTATTCATTCTATGCTATCAGTTTAATTTAATTACACCACGTATAAGTATATAGTACTGTAGGTGAAAGATTAATGCAAACATTTATGACATCAATGAAAACAACTGCAGTGAATTTTGTTACCAGAGAATAATAACATAATGATCAATTCTCGGTAATTACCATTTAATGCGAATCTTACATAACCGTTAACTTATTTTGAATATATACTGTATAGTGTATAAAGGAAAAACAATGATGTGAACATACCACTAGCTGCGTTCTCACTTAAGCTAAATGATTTAAATCCTTAAAAAAGGGGGGGGAGGGTGTGTGGTATGTGGTGTACTCTAAAATGACAGTGAACTGCTGCAACAGATATTTAAGCACAGTTGATTAACCTTAAAACAAATGAACAATAAATAAACTGTACTGTTTATTTGGATTGCCACTAACAACCCTTGCTTTGATAAATGAATAGATTTGGTTTCAATAGCTTGAAGTTTGTTTATTAAGAATAATATAGACTGACCTTAAATGATTTATGTGGTTTTTTGGTGCAATATTTTCTATTATATACATAGTCGCTTTTTTCTACTGACGTAATATGCTGACTTAATATACGTTTTGTGTAAATATGTAATGCTACTATCATTTTTGAAATATTATGTTGAAAGCTAAATTTTAAAGAGAATTCGTTTAATAGACCAGCTTTGGATATACGAAGACAGTTGTATAATATTTAATGAAATTTGATTTTCTTTATACTCGTTAGGTGAGTTTATGTTTCACTTGGAAAGTTTTTAAAGGTTTTGCATACCTAGATATATAATCAAACACAGACTTTATCAGTGTCTAAACCGATAAAATTTGTAACCTGTATAATTAGCAAATATTTAATAAATTTAAATTTTTTTGTTCGGATATAGATAAAGATTTACTTTTTATTTCATAAAATGAATCAATGTGATTTTTTTTTCACACGTTTTTCTTTGTTCCACCATGCACATCGAAAGAGTCTAAAGCACTATTGTCACAATAAACTTGTACAAAAATCTTGAGATAATAAATACTTAAAACGAACAAAAGTAGAACGATTATCTGAAGTAATAGTCTGTATAAAAATTACCGGTTAATAAATAACTAGAAATAAGAAAATTAAACTTAGATAAAACTGGATAATTGTTTGTTTTTTTTGGGAAATTTATAATGAATCCATGTGTCAAAGCAAGTATGCTCTCTTTCAAACAACCAATATATTGTGCCTGCTTTTCGTGGTAAGTACTGTAAATGCCTGTTTAAAAATCTACTGAATAAGCTGAAATTAATAATGGAAAAATGAATTTATTATGAGAATTTTTTAAATAATTATAATAATGTTTAATATTATAAAGAAAGTACGATTTCTTAAAGTCAAAATTATTATACATATATCTTATAATCTCCCAAGGTAAAGTTGCAGAAATAAAACAGTTTATGAGAATAATTTTTAAATTATTTATGAGTGTGCACGATGTTATCTGTATATAGTATAATATGTATAAAATCGTTCAATAAAATTAGAATCAAGAATGAAATTTTGAGATTAGGATACCCCTTTGCAATACTATTTATTAAATATAAAGTTCTAATCAAAATATTTACACACTCCAATGAAAAATGGGACTAATGTAATCTTTAGGTATATATAAGAGATTCAGACTGACGAAATTTCAGAAACTTGTTTTATGATTTGCTAAAGGCTATCCATAAATAAGCCGTTTATTCAAAAGTATAAAAGCTTTAAAACCAATATATATGCAAAATTTAACTTGTTCCTTGGGTAAAGTACATGCGGAGGAATTCATAAACAAATATTTCAATAACTGAATCTGTAAAAAAAATATTACTACAAATAACAATCTTTAGAAGCATCTGAATATTGAATTGAAGAAATAGTTAGAAGAATACACAGTTAAGGATAATATTTTCTAATGAACATTGTACATGAAACGTTTTCAAATTCAAGGCTTAATGAATCTTGTCAAACGAGAAATAGTAATCTGTGATGAATGCAAAATGATAAGAGAATAAAATATTTATTTGTGAATATATGTAGATGAGTGACAAAAACGAAAACAAAATTTAGTACGAGCTCCTAAAATGTCGCAACTGGGAAACAAAATAAAATTCGTTTCAAAATGAAGATGTCAAGATTATAGTCCAACATACAAATTAGTACAATATACATATTTAAAAAAAATTAAAAATACATTTATAAGTATAAAATATCTCAAAAGGTAAAATATGTAACGTTAGGAAGGTTCGTTTCTACTACTTTAAAAAAAATTTGAAATGAGCTCAGAGATGTTAAAAGTTGATTTTGTCTATTCCAAGTGGAGTTGGTTGACGTGTGGGTGTCGAGGAAAGACTTGTGCTCTGTTCCGTACGCTGGAAGCTTGGACTGGGAGTACCCCGCCAGACGTTCCTGTCATAGTAGACCTCGTTGGGAAGTCGTTTCGGCTGTGGAATTATTAGTAAGTGGATAAAGGAATACAAGTAGATATGGTGGAGGGGTGATAGTATAAACAAGTCTTTGCGAAGAAACATAGTACATTATAACCTCGTTTAAATAACGCGTTCTGAAAACATACGTAGTATTTCAAACATTATTTTAATGTAACATAATTCCGTGCTATTTTGAAAACACTAAACTATATATATATTGTGTTATTTAAATATTTTGAAATATACATATATATAATTCCCAATTAAACATGTTTTTATGTAGCAAAAATCTGAATATGTTTTTGTTTATTAGAAATGTTGGAAACATTTTATTTTTATTAAAATAATTTCAAAATTTATTCATAAATACAAAGCATACATTTTTGATGAAATATTATTTATTTACACCCACAAAATAGAGAAAAGAAAAATTGAATTATTGACTCAATTTTACATGATATTATGTGTTGGAAAAATTATAGAAAGAGGAAAAACGGATTTGCAAATCACAAACAAGATATATTTTTGTCAATGTTACGATATAGGTGTATCCCTTTTGGACCAGAGACTAAACTATGAAGACAATATAAAAAATATACTAGTCACACGGAACTAGTCAGTACTATTCACTGAATTCTTCGACAAAGTGCATTTTAAGTTACATTCTTATATGTTATTATGGAACAGTTACATATATATAAAGTTTGCTTAAAACGAATAATAAAAAATCAGTACATTTCAGATGAGGCGTAAATAAAAAGAGCATTTTTATGTTAGTCAATTCATGCATCAATTGCAAAATAAATTTAAAATATTTCACACCGATGCCTTTTCTGCATATTTCGGTATATATATTCAATAATACCTATATATATATTCGGTATAACACATCAAGTGAAATATTTTAGTAGTAAAAGTGAAATAACAGTGAAAGTCAAGAAAGGAAAACGAGTCTTGTAAGTAGAAATTATTAAATAAGAATAGAAAGTAAATATCGTTAAAAATTAGCTAAAAGTTATTCCTCGTCAACTTTAGTTTTTCTCTACATTTATAATATAATATCGGTATTATTTTTATTAATAATACTGATATTATTGTCAATAATAATTTTTAACATCTTATTTTAAATTAAATTTCTGATTGGTAAGTTTTTTTGAAAATCAACTAAACTTTATTCTTCTATTTTGTAATTATAAAATTATATTTAAAATATCTTACCGGTGCTGCCCTTGGCGCTGGAGCTGGGTGTGGCTTTGGTGCTGTAAAATACGAAACGAACCATTAAATGAAAAAGTAAACATTCAATTTGGTAAATATATTTTAAGATTATAATGTGTTGTTTACATAAATATGAACAAAATAAGACTCACGATTATTATTTAATATCTTTGGAACAACAGGTTTCTTATGCACAGGGGTAATAGCTCTGAAATGAAAAATAAAATGTGATATGTATATTTATAATATTGATAGGTACTCAATATATTATTTACAATATAATTGATGTGCGTACTATAATCAAACAATAGTGGAAAGAAAATGTAAACAATTAAGTTCATAGAAACTATAATGAAACAAAAGATATTTATAAGCAATTAGAGTCAATTAGAAAAATATCCTTCTTTGAGTAATCGTGGAATTGCAGGGCGTTATTAAGCTTAAGTGCAGTTTTAAATAAAACCTTTCCCCTCTATCAAAATAAAAGTACTTACGCCGGTTTGGTGGCACATTTGTAGATGCCATAGATGGAGAGGCCGATCAAAGTGGCACCCAAAAGCGAGGCCAAAGTTAGAACAGCAATTCCCCAGGCCGTTTGATACCACTGCTCAGTTCCGGTGCCTGTAGGCGTAGCCGAGGTTTCTGGCTCAACTGACGTGATTGCCCAGGTAGTGAAAGGGGCTGTGGTCAGCGCGGGAGAGGGTGTTCCTGATGCTCTGGAGGATGAGGCCAAATATGGAGAGTAAAGAGTAACAGAAGAGGAAAGAAATGGATAATGGAGTTGAAAAGAGAGGAATTAATGCAAAGAGAAATGTAAAAGAGAATTTTTTAATTAGAAGAAAATATATCATAAAATGGTGCAAATTTTTTTTTTGAACAGATTGAAAAGAAAGAGGGAGAGAGAAAATAGAATAGAAATAAAGAGAACAGAATTTTGAGATATGGAAATAAAGGTTTAGAAAAATTAGTTAGAAGGGTAGGAAAGTGGTAGTAGAGCGAAGAGGAGGAAATATGAAGAAAGAAAATAATATGGTAAGGGCAAAAAAGAAAGGAACCGAAAAAATAATTATATAAATACGGAAAATCTAATTTAAAGAAATGAAGCGAATAGAAGAAATTATAGGTGAAGTATACATATAAAAAGAATCACTGAAGGGAAAAAATTGAGTAGAGAAAAAGAAAAAAGAGAAGAAATATGTAATGTGAAAAATTGGGAAAAAGAAGTGGAAAGTAGAGAAGAGAATAAAAGGAAGATTGAAAAGACCAGTGAATAAAACAGATGAGAAGAAGTAACTAAGACTGAATATCTTTAATATCAACTTTATATCCGTAAATTTTAAATATAATGCAGTTTGAAACAGTTTTCATTAAAAATTAAAGCGAACTAAAAATTTATAAATTTGTTAGGAGATTAATTTTGATGGTATGATTAAATACATTGCACCGATTTACATATATAATACATTGAATCGATTGAAATAAAAATTATTAAATATTCTGTGATTGAATATAAAATTTCAATAGAAAACTAAATTTATAAAAAACAAATAATGGTTAAAGTTTATCAATATATGAAATTATTGATACAGTTATGTATATCATATACTCACGTTGAACGCCAATATTTTACGAGTTCAGTCTTTGCAAGAAATGTTTTCGCTGAATTAATTGCAGAAGCGGCATTTGTGCTGTTATCCGACACCACATAAAAACAGCCCAAAGTTTTGTCACTGAAATGAGACAGAATGGTACAATTACGACTGTATTGCGGTTGTACCATTACTATATATCGTGAAACATATTACAGGTTTTAACTATTACAACACTCAGTGATGGACTTATATATACTTAAAATAGTAATTACAAAACATCCATTTTAATTGATTGTAATTGATTACTATCAAGACAGTCATTACAGTGATTGTACTTATAGAGTCTTGACACATTTTGGATAAAATCATGCAAACAAAATTTGATAGTAAGCCTAGAGATTGTGTATTGAATGATAGCCACACATTTTAGAAATTTCTATCCCCATTTTTAGAATGCTTATTAAAATTAGAACTCAATGCAATATCTCATTTTACGAATAGAAAATAGTTTGCAAATGATAGCGCGCGATGTCTTTTATTTTAGATGTTGAGTACAATATAGTGCGGTGTGAATTCTGAAGTTCCTAAGTTATTAAATCTTAGCTGAGATAATAATCCACAATGTACAATAATTTATAACTATTTACTAAAACATTTCATATTTCTATGAGATTTGACTTTTAGTGTATAGTTAGGATTAACAGATAATTATCGAACTATCGAAATAAGATAGGAAAGGCAAAAAAGAAAAGTTTAAATGGTGCTGCTTTTCCACTTACTCAGAAGAGGCCTTGTGAGAGTCATAACCAACTCGACATGTTGGGTATTTGAAGGTGAGTGTCTTGGTTAAGGCTGTTTGGATGTCCTGTTTGGCGGAAATGAAAGCAGATTCAGTGATCCCAAAAGTCATACAGATGGCCTGAGTGTCCCGGTTGTAGATGTCGATGCGAGCGTACACGTCAGAGGAGAGGGGAGGAACGTAGCTGTCTGTTGCGCGGACCGTGTGCACAAACTTGGCCCCCACAGCTGGGGCAAGGGCGTCTGCTTTCCTTGTTATCCATCCTAAAAAGATAGAAATTGTGAGAATGGGAGAAAGGGTTGAATTTATGGGAGTACTTTATTTATTTCTATTCTCATTTGCTTTTTATAGATATTACTGAATTTATATCCTATTTACGGAACTTATTTGACTTATTCACTTTTAAAGTTCCATAAAATAAGTTATTTTAAATTACAAACACGATATCTTAAGCAAAATACTGATAATAATAGATTTATTAATTATAGATATTTTTTTGCGTTTCATAAGAATTAAAAATAGTAATAATGAAATGTTCCATTTTTTAGTTTCACTTTTTTTAAGTGGCTTGAGTCAGGGAACCTTGCTTACCTGTTGTGGGTTCAATGTCGAAATAGACTGGCGAATCGAAGAAGTTGAGTGTCACTATGTTTCCAGTAGCGTCGACGTCAGTTGCTATCACCTGCACTAGCTGAACAACTCGATCTTCACTGGAAGGGAATGGAAACAATTAGGACGTATTTTGCAATTGAAATACATTATAAACATTGAGCGAGTATTTCATGCAATTTGAAAAATGTAGTGAAAGTCACTATTTAGAGATGAAAAACCAGAATAAGAGCAATTATAAGATAGAGCGATGCGCCTTACTTGGAGGCCATTTCCGCATTGTACACAGGTAGCGTGAAGGCTGGTGTATTATCATCCAAATCGTTGATTGTCACTACCACGTAGGTTGTCGAGTTGAGGTTTGCAGTCCCCTGGTCCGTCGCTTTCACATAGAAACTGAGGTTGGTTGGAGGTCAGAGAGAACTTTTCTTGTAGAGTTCATTACGAGTACGTTATTATGGCGGTTGAAGTTTTGGTTTACAAGGTTATGCTAACTAAATTTACTGGCTATTTCAACGCAGTAGTAAACGACGCTATCTTTTGTTCACACTTACAATAAATCTGTAACTTTGAATATATTTTCCACGGTTAGTACCAACAACGTTTATATAGTGAACATGAACATAGTCTGTGTGCTCTACAAAAATTCAGTTCCATCTTTTTTTTTGTTATTTCAAATCAACAAAGTAATTTATCCTAAACACTTCTAACTTTGTATTTTTATTATTATATTCGATGTCGTACAAATGAGGGTTTATGCGATTTTATAATATAAATGTCGACTTCAGTAAAGTAAATATCAAATATTTTTAATAATATTTTAAAACTTTAAGAGAAAAATCCCTATTTTTGATTTATATATTATGTATAATTTATTCAGATACTATTTTTTAAAGCAACCTGATTGTTGACTATCTATGCCAATATTGAAAACAATAATTAAGCATTACAAAATTGTATTTTGATTCTGAATAGATGCGTTTTACCGTGAAATTCACACATTGTCTGATGATTTATAAAGATACGTGTGATACTTGTATATTTTATTCTTATTTTGGTGCCCCCCCCCTCTGCTTTTTTTCTGTGATAAGTAAATGTTTTAATGAAATATGTTGCAAAACATCTTCGTTTAACCAAGGGAGAAAAGAGGAGAGACTTACTGAGCCCCCTTCTCCCAAGGATATAGAGGAATAGCCCGGTGTGGATAGGGCCAATTTTTTAAATAAAAGTTTAATCCATCATCTCCGTTATATTTGAAGCTATGATTTTAGTCTGTTTAAAAAATATCACACATAGTTGTAATCATATTTTAGATATCACTAATTGATTAACTTTGTAGGACATTTTCTAACGCTTAAAGAGGCATATACCTAACTTTATTTTGAAATTTAAATTCCAATAATGCGCTTTATTGTCCTTTTTTTGGGCCAAAGAATTAATAATTATTTCCAATAAAATGTTGCATATTATTTTTGTTCATCCAAGTGTATTATACATATTACAAGCACAATTAGATATATAAATCATGATAATAACTTTTTAGCTACGTATTAATAACAGTTCCAAAGTCTATTTTAGGCTTATTTTAGCAATAAAAATTATTTGGGAACTATCTTGAACTAATTTGTTTCTGGTTAATAAATAATTTAGTGAATGCATTTTAAATAATTGCAATATGAATAAAATCACTTGGATAAACAATATGATATGCAACATTTTAATATGAATAATAATTAAAACTGTATTTTTCTTAAAATATGCATTTTCATGAAAATGAGGTAAAAAATACAGTAAAATATTCCCTTTTTTATATGAGAAATCAAAATAATTTAAATCATTTGTTCCAGCTACCAAAGGGTGACGTCTATATATATCATACGATATATCATACTTTTGGAATATAGAAATGAATAGCTTTCTAAAGACGTATAACAATTTTCTGGCCCACAGACTACTGTGATTACTAGGTCTACATGTGATTATCCTAGAGACGATTTTACTTCTACTTTATAATAGTAATAGTTGCATAGTCTGTTATATTTTCGTGTCAAATGGTTTCGTAGTAGAATTTTTCATCAAACATACAAGCTTGCTTAATATTAGAAAACGTCAGATTCACTATCTCCTTAAATATGTTTTATATTTTCTTTGACCTGTTTTTTTGTCTCAATATATGAAGTGTAGGTATTAATTGATTTCCTTGAGTTATACTAGTTTATTTTTCTTGTTATATATACATCTTCAGAATTATACATTTATTGTATTACTATATGCAATTGATTTTATTAAAATGTTTGATTTTTATTAAAAGAAAATATTTACTGTAGATGTTGGCTTTCTTATAATTTAATCACGTTTTTGTTTGTCAAATAATTTTTTGTTTTGATCCGATCTTCTAAAAATATGTTTCTATTTTCAAAATTTATTCCTGTAAC
>JAYRBW010061871.1:0-10173 GCA_036023295.1 Invenusta paracnida | reverse complement strand
CAAAAGATACATGCCAGACGTTCGATTTCATCATCACTGAACCCTATTCTACCTTATGGTATCAATTAGACTTGGTTCGCTTTCCAGCTACCCTCGACCCCCTGGGCTCCTGGTCTATTACGATTATAATAACCACAATGTTCTTTATATGCATAGAAATAAGAATATATAATCTTATATTATTATTTCTAAAAAATGGAATTACAAGAAATTAAAATTGAATCAAGTTTGATACATATAGGGCACAACATTTATAAATTAATATGTATTAATTAACATATACGTATATTAATTATTAATCTTCAAGTAGGTACATTATATGTATACGAATAAGTCGTTCCCTATTTATAATCTTATTTATTAATTTTAGTGATTTGCATTTAGAATGTAAACGATAAATTGCAAAATGATAATACATATGTATGTATTCTATTATATATCTTCGGGCCTTTTTTATAATAGAAATTGTATGATTTTATATCAAATAATATCAAATACTGTTTCCCTCAATTATGTATATATATTATATCAAATTGATTTAATACAATTATCATCTCGTAACAGAGTACTTATTATTGTTTAGATGCATGGTAGATTTTTCTAAATCATGTTTTCAGATAGAAAGGAATATAAATTATTGTTATATATTAAAATAATGTATATCTACTATTAATAAATCTTTAATAAAAATACCTACATATATGTCATAAACTATAATACAGAACATAATTGTAACAGAAAACAAATTGGGAATGATTCGATATTTTAAGGAAAATTTCAGGTAACAATACGTATTTCAGTTATTTCCCTTGAGATTATATGTATTATTTATACTTAAAGAGTAAAAAATATTTCAATATTATCCAATTTGCTGTTGTATATCGGTTGTTGGAATAATAATATGTAATTATATACAAAAATTCTAGAGCGAGCAACAAAAACTCTCACACTACAAAATAGTTGACGATAAAATTTACATATTACTAATTTGGTAGAAGTTGGCACTTGTAGTTTTCAATTAAAAGATCAGGAGCTTATATAAAAAATAGTTATAAAAACTACTTATCATTACAAAAACTATAATTTTACTCATAATTTATATTCATTACCTATTTAAATACTAAATAGCATCTTAAAAGCTAAAAAAGAAATATTCTTTTATCAGAAAAACAGGCGAAGCAAAATAAATTTTAATAAAATATATCTTATCTATAAGTTAAACCTAATTCAATGTCTTTATTATTTAAAGGTGGCCCACAATACCAGGCATGCTAATACATAGAACTGGCGGACTAACTTCATTTGCCGCTAAAAAGTTTGCCGGTTTTTAAAGCTTATCGCATAGAGTGAGGGATCTTGTCGCTCGCTCTATATTCTTTGTGTAATTATCTCCCTTTATACGAAATAATACTGTCTGTACAATTTTAAATTGTAACTGACTTAAATTTTAAGTCTAATTAGCCATAAATATAATTAAGTTCTACAATATATATTTACTAAATTAGTGATGAGTGTCTAAACTTGTCCTTCACGTGTCCAAGCAATATTTTTGTGATATAAATAATGGGCTTATCCTAATCCAATCTTAGTGAAACATTTAATCTCGGTTCACATTACCTACTGGTACACGTGTACGTGAATGTACATCAACACTTACACTTAGCGCCACTTTGGATGTGACCTGTGTACAGTCGGTCAGAAAAATGCAGATCAGAAAGCTACGTTTTAGTGTTCACAATTCCTGCGCTTAACATAAATATGTTTTAATTTAATTTAATTTTTAATTGTTTCAAGATGGTATTCTGTTTGAATTCCTTTTAATCGACATTTTTCAGCGAAAATGATCATACACATAATAAATTAGTTGAAATCTTTATAAAGATATTAGTTAAAAAGTACTTCTCTTTATATAATAGGTACAAAACCATATTCTACAGAATAGTATATGGCGAACAGTATAGTCCACAGTAGTCGAGCGAGGAAAACTGCGCAATTATCTTGTCAAATTTGGCAAGTAATGTTTCGATTTCTATTGCCCGCAATCCTACGCTCCTTCGTTTAGTTAGAACAAGTTTTACTTCTGTATTTCTACTGCGCTCGAGGCACTTTCGGTTACTTGACGTGACCTAGGCAATTATAGTCAAACGCAGACAATCATCCAGGAGTTTCTCTCCTAGCTTGTCTTCGCTTTTGCACCACACGTACCTTTAACAGCGCAGGTAATGTGAACAGGGCTTTACACTCGCTAAACTCTAGAATACCTACAGTTGATTTGGGCTCCCATTTCACTGAAGCCTAGAAGAAAACTGAAGAGCCGATGCCGTTTCACCGAAGCTTCCAGTCTGAATCAAGTCATAGACGGTTGAGACCCCCTATAAACAACATAAAATCTTCTTATATAGCAGCGCAGTCAGCTTCGCAAAGTATGACCCCAGCTTGCATGGGGGGGGGGGTGTGTCGAGGGTGAGCAAGCAACCAGCTAAACTAATTCCGCTTAATAGTTAAGTGTCCTAGGATCCTTTTACTACCCTACATGCGGATCCCCTAATACGATAGCTTACATGTTGGTGGAGTGTGCAACCGGTCGGTGACCATCTACGACTATCTTCGTCCTGGAGGCGAGTCTCCTTTCCGTCCTCTAGGGTAGCTTATATTGGTGGAACACTACCTCTGCAGTAGGATGGGATATCTTGGGCGGTAACCCCCGTCTACCCAGTAGGGCTCAGCAGGTTCGACGTTGATTTGTGAACAATGAGATGAAATCGTTTAAGAAAACAAAACTATAAAGCTTGAAGCGTCACTAAAAACATAACATTTCTTTTAAATTTAGGGCTAACCGAATCATAAGGATTTTGACAATCTGTGCTCTCACTAGTACAGATTTTTTAGGTTATTATTAGCAAATCACACAAAAATATTAATCCTCCAAATTTTAACACCCAAAACTAAATGGATTTGTAGCACTTTCTTAGGACAATAAATCTGGTTCAATAAAAAGATTGGAGAACATTTTTATTTTAAAATATTGGCATCAACGCATTGTAAAATTCGAGATGTCCCATTTAAATTAGGAAAATTAAAGTATAGTCTATGTGGCAAAAAAACAAAAAAACAAAAATATAAAAAAGGAAAAAAAATCCTTTGTTAAACACTTCGCAGAGATAGTCCGGGAGCCCAGAGGCTCCAGCCTAATGGAACGAGATCCCAACAATCAACCCCCTAGATGTTTAGTACTATAACATCCTTGAATCTGAATGTCTGTATGAGTTCTCATGAGATCGCTTTTAAATACCCATGAGTTTCTTCTACAGCGAATTATTTTAATAATGTTGTGATTGAGACAAAGAATTTAGAGCAATCGACAAGAACCCTCACTCTAAAAAAAGTTGACGATAAAATGTATATACTACTTACTATATGTACCAGTTGGCAGTAGTTTTCTATGAAAAGTATAGGAGCTTTTATTTATGAACCATTATAAATATGAATTACCTTTCAAAAACTAGAATCTTAGATAATAAACTATAATTACTACCTACGTGCTCAACATTATAACTGCATCGTAACCAATTTATTATTTCTTAAGTTTATGATTAAAAACCAAAAAAAATAATAATTTTTTCATTATTTTAAAAAAATATGCGAATTTAAATTTTAGTGAAATATCCCAAATGTCGCTTGCTCTATATTCTTTGGATTGAGAGCATTTAATATGTTTCTGAATTATATATATATTGTACCTATGTGAATTATTATGTACTATGAAATATTTAAATGCATACAAGTGATCCATATATCCTATACCAAAACATACCATGTTCAAAAATCATACACAAATTATTAATGTTCTTAATTTATCAAGAATATTAATTGAAATGTAGATAAATTAAAAGTTTTGGGCAGCTTATAGCTAGGCAATCGGTTCAAAAATGGCAACAAAGTGTCATGACTCTAAACAATATGGAAAATTATGATTATGGAAGACTCAGTTGTAAATATTTGCTCTGTTTTGAGTAAGTACTCCGTCTTCTTGTTAAATAAAATAAAGAAATTCAACAAAACTCCTGGATTTGTAATTGTTTAAATTAAGATGTACAACTTATATTCATTTGGCTATAATTTACGACTTTTATTATTAAAAAATCATTGTTAATATATTTTGAGAACAATACATTACACTATTTAATTATATAATATATATATATATATATTACAAAGACTATGAATAAAACAGGTGCATTTATATAGCTATGAAAATGTTTTAAAATGTCAGAAATTTAGACGAAAAAATGATTTATCTATATCTGAATGACACGCGTTCCATTAGATTGTGTCCATTTTAAATTTTAAATGCTACAACTTTATTTTTAAACATGAATGTTACATTTAAATAATATAAAACTTGCAGTGACTATTGCACACTATAATTGCGTGTTAAAAAAATGTAAATCTAAAATATCAAGGTTACATTTGTTTGAAGCGATATCTAAATTTAATTGGAAAACTTGTAGTATATGTAAAAAATAAAATACTAAGATTACTATATGCATATTTTTTTTTTAATAGCGATCTTAGTTTGTATGATATATGTTTAGGAGTTCAATTTATATTAGTGATGTTTTATTTTTATTTAATATTATTCTGAACTCTATATCGCAAAATTTTAATTTTTGTTACCAAAGCATTTTTTTCTTCAGAACAAACTTTACTTCACAAATTATATACATATAAAATCAAATATTGATCTCGAACATTTCGCGATTTCCTTTAATCTTTCACAGATATTTGGTTTATATTTAGAGTTTATATAAATTAAGCAGTATACATATACGTTATCAATAGAAGAAATGCTCACGCTGAGTGTTACGGGCGTCTGAAGTGCCTCCACATTGGGGATAAGAAGACTATGGACTAAGCCTTCTGGTCGATTGCCGCTGGACATGGAGCGTAGACAACAGGAATATTGTACAATCTGGAAATGGGTATCAGATCCCCGGTCAGTGAATTCACCCTAAAAGTTGACGCAAAGCTAAAAAAGCACAATAATAAATATATATTAAGTATAAGTATAGATGTTTTAATAATTTTATACTTTAAGGCCAATATAATACTTTCTTATATACATATATTTCTACTACAAGAATTACTAAGTTCATGAATACTGCATTGCAAGTCATCTTTTATAGTTATAGAAGTATTTATTGTAATTCACTTGTATAATTATAGACTTATAATGTAGGGTAAATATGGGGTAAGAAACAGAAACGAGTAATTCGAAAGAATCACCAATTTTAAATTCGCAGAGGCTTGAAGTATGTATTAAATATACATAGTTCTGCAAATTGCAGTCAAATATCACCTGCGAAAGTGGAAAAACAACAATAAATTGTATAGTATACACACCCGTCAGTCTTACAGAAGTCATGGAAAATGGTTGGAGAGAATCCTCTTAAAAGTATGAAATACCACTTAGAGAGCAACCATAAACTCAGTGAATTTTAATTCGGTTTTAGAACAGGAAGTTCAGGAGAGGATCAATTGATAAGACTGTTCCAAGCTATTGACGACGCTTACAATATAAGGAAATGCAATGGCAAATGATGAAGACCAGCATGAAGGACTCATTAGAAAACTGGTAGGAAACACTCAGATGATCAGATTGCTACAAACTTGGCTTGAAAACAGAAAAGCGTGTGTTAGTATATAAACAACACCAGCAGCCAGAGCCTGGAAGATAGCCTCATTGCGGCGACCCTGTTTCAACGAATGTCTTCATCTCCGGTCATCGCCCTACTCGGTTCTAGAAGCCGGCAGGAGTGGGAATCTCTCCAACACATCACCAACACGGGTTTTTCTCCGCCGGGGGCCTACAGTCGGCCGCAGACCCCTCCGGTATCTTATCCTTCAGGCCGGCGATGTAGAAGAAAACCCAGGCCCAACAGGCGAGTCTTGTCAAAATCCTATCCACGTGTCATCCATGCCGCTCCTCTGTCAGCAACATCTTTGCCTCAAAATGTCTCGCATGCAAGAGCGAAATGCAGTGGGCTACCTTGCAGTAAGGAAACTGGGGAATGGAAATGTCACGAGCACTCAACCAGTAAGCACTATATAAAGTCCTTGTTAATCCTGTTGCCACTAGAGATATCCTTCCCTGCCTTGTTTGCAAAACCATGCCTCGTTTCAACGCTCCCTACCTGTCCTGTAACACCTATATGGCTGCCACCACAAATGTAGCAACATTTCCAGATTCAAGCGTAAGCAAGAGTGGATCTGAGTGGACCCCCAAACAGGCCCAATGAACCGCATAGCAGGTAGAAACATTGAAGATGCCATAGAGAGAAGGCAGAGAAGTTCCGAAACTGGCTTTGCATCGGCTGCACCCCGTTAAAAGCAAGAAAGAGAAAAGCAAAACTATCAGCCAGCACCTCCAAAACCAAACTACCACTTTATCAGAGTAACACAAGTTCAAACGCCGAAATGAAATTCGGCTGCTGCAGTGGAATGCTGGTGGAATCAAGAATAAAATTTTCGAACTTCAGAATAGAGTGGCAGCTAAAAAATACGATGTCGTCCTTATTCAAAGCAGTAACGATGCAACTTACTGTCCTATCATACCTAATAAAAAACAACAATATTTTAATTATAATTTTGAAAATGTTAGTAAGTTTAATTAATGGCAAACATGAATATATGAAGGTTTTAATGTAAACTATGTATCATATTTGACTTTATTTATTTTAAAATGTATATCAATACTATAAATAAATAATGAATACATAATCTGCCTAGGTTAGTTATGCTTATAAAAAACATCTGACTGAGAAGTATAGAGGGTTCAATTCTCTCTCCTTTTATATCATGCATATACATGAATATTCTATAAAAAGGTAACTTGGTTGGCAGAACACTCAGTCAGCTCTATAATTTAAACAAACTATTTATAGTAAAAATGTGAATGGGAACAAAATTAATGGCTAAATAATTACAATGTAGGTATCTGTTTTTACAGTTTATACCTACTCTTTGAAGATAAATGTATTATAAATTATGTGTAAATTGAGATATAATTTTATAGTAAATAAAAAGTAATCATATCAATAGTATTCACAGTATATTCACAAGTATTCACATGAATAAAAGCATTCCAAGTTATACCTTCCTGTACTACAGTACTGTAGAAAGTTATCAATAAATAATCCAAAGTGAATAAAAAATAAACAGTTATCAATATTGAAGCAAACAATATTCACCCAATCCAAGAAAAGTGGTTAGGATATTTTTTGTTGAATTTTCCAAAAATCAATAAAATTCGACATTGGAACAGCGATGTTCCCTCATTTTTTTAGATTTAAGATTACATAGCCACATTTTCAAATTAATTTCTAAATATAGTGGAACAATTATTAAATGCAAAATTTTCAATATTATAGTTCTATTCCTATTTTTGTACTCCTAAATACACCCTAGGCCAAAAAGCACATCCCGAGTAATACATATCTGCGTTCTAGGGATCAGTAAAAGTTTTCTCCATTTTAATATTTATAGAGTCATTATAAACATCAAAAACAATCCGTCATATATGTTGTCCACATCAAAAACTAGTGTCATACCTGTATTATCTAGAGATCCATTATATCTTTATATCCTATTGATAGTTTAAAAATATGCAGCCCCGCATTTGAACAGCATAACACCACACTCATGGGCTACCTAAATTCCATATTTGATAGTATTTAGAACCTATACCTAATAACTAATATGTATATTTCAGTTTATTCAGTATAAAAATTAGGAATTTCCTGAATAATATTACCTATGTGTGTACCTATATATATATATCAATGTAATATTAATTGACTTTAATGAATTCAGTCTGAAATTAATGAAGATATATTGTAACTTGTGAATCGATTTCATATATCTATATTAATTGACTAAAATATAAAAATTAGCACTATTCTGGAATTTCCTTTTTTACTGAACACCCTATGGTTTATAAAAAGTATATTGATAAATAATAAAGATATACATTTTTTACAGTTTATATATAAATAAAATGAATAAAAACTCACCATATTCCTTCGATCTTTCATTCACAAAAGAAAAGTATGATTAAAATTTTGACTAAATGCTGAGTTGTTCTTACATAACTTAAAGCGACTTCTGATCATGTATTGGAGTACATAGTTGGAGTATATAGTTGGAGTACATAAATTAGAAATTTAACATTTATTGGATAGGTTATTATTACATGTAGATACGCAACCTAGAAAATATGTTTAATCTCTTTCTATCAAAATACGCTATACATGACGAGCGATTCATGCAATCCTAAGCAACAATAATAACCTAATTAATTAATTATAATCATTAAGAATGTCTAGAATGGATAGTTTCCCAACACATCCAATTAAAGTGGTACAGCAGTAGGTACATTATTACAATCAGATTAATAGTAAAACCGCGTAGAACAGGAAATAATAATCAATATCAATGCAGTGGTATTTCAGTTAAGACAAGTTTGTAAAAATTGTATAATTCCAAATAATTGAATAAAAAAGGCAGAAATGTATTAAACTTCTTCGATCGCATCCCATAAAGTAATTCAAATATAAATAAGTATAAGTATAATTAGTATTATATTAAATAATTTTTATGATTATCATAAGAAATATATATATACATATCAAAAGTAATATATACGTATGAAATTTAAATTAAAAAAATATCTGATCTAAATTATAAAAGCTAAATCAACAATCGTAAAATAGATTATAATATGTATGATTTGATATACATATTTATAAAAAAGAGTGTTGTGCTTCTTTTATTGATAACAATTTAAGTGATTACTCTAAAAGGATCGATTTTATGTCGAAAAAGTTTTTTTCCGATAAAACGTTAATATCAATCAACTAGCTGACGAAAAAATAATTAGACGATGCGTTAGTAATATCATCATGCCAAGAACAAGAGCGCCACAAATTAGCCTGAGAGATGTTAATCGCTCTATATACTAGTCAATAATTCTAAAGAGAATAGGCCCATTTTTGACCACTAATAAATCAGGATAGAAATGCTTCTAAAAGCATATTCTTGGTATCAGCGTAATCACCAAGTCTAAGGAACGAAATGCACCTAAGTTGGACATTTGAAAAGGTTTCTAGATACTTCTTAAAGGGATAAATCTTTATGAAACATTGTTTCTATGGTTTCCTCTTTTGTTATCATTATTATTTAAACAAAGTCGCAAAAACGAAAGTCAAGAAACGAGCTCCTTAAAGTAAAAAGTAAGAATTATATTTATGATATAAAGTTCCGCCATAAAAGACAATTATATAAAAATGGGGCCAAGATTTAATTGTTATAATACTTGCTTTTTAAACTACATGAAGATATGTTATTTATATATCGAAATTGTATAAAAATAATAACAAAAATACGGAAACAATTCTTGGCAATGGCATATTTTTATAAAAACTACTAAACTTATCATGAACGCAAAAGTGGTTAATTTAAGTATGTATATTTTTATATCACAGTAAAATAATATAATTTATATCATTGCCGCAACTATTTTCCAAAATTTTTGTTGTCATATTTTTATGAATTTTACAGTTTTGATATATTTACAAATGTTTCTTATTGATCTATATATATCTACATGCATTTTAGAAAGCAGGCATCGTAATAATTACATTTGGCGCCTTTTTATACCAATATTTTTAATGGTTACACTTTATATCATCAATATCATTTTAACATTTTGATTTTGCCACGCTGTCGTTCTTGTTTTGATAATAATAATAATAATAATAAAAAACGATAGCGTCGCAAAAAGAAAGCCATTAAATGTGTTACTCAGAAACTTGATATTATTAGGAAAATAGTTTTATCAGCTTAAACATATTAAATTAAAATTGGTTTAATTCAACTCGATTATTTCATCTATTGATATATCGCAGATATCATATCTTTCTCGACTTATTTTAAATGTTTTCATTTTACGTGCCTGTACATTACTTCTTGATAAATTATTTTAATATCTAGACCTATGGCAATAGGTCGTTAGCTAGTAAAGCTAAGCGAACTATGTTGTAGGTAATATAGGATAGTTGAAAATAGGGTGTTTTTCACATAGCTGTCATGAAAAAAGTAAAGTGATCTAAAAAT
>JAYRBW010061870.1:0-10173 GCA_036023295.1 Invenusta paracnida | reverse complement strand
TAATTCATACATGCATCATGTGTATAATAAATTTGTCGGAAATATTGTATACTTTGTCGGAAAATTTTCTTAATTTTATCATTGACCTTCCCCGTCACAAAATCCTAGCTACGCGCCTGATAAGGCTAAGTATAAATTGTTATATAACTAATATTGTTACATATATTGACTTATGGCTAGGTATGTGTAAAGTTTTTAATTCGTTTGATAAAAAACATTTATGATGTAATATATGTATAAATGAGAGATTGACTGATCTTGGGAATTATCAAGTTTATATGTAATATTAAATGCATATAAATAAATATAATATGATCAAATATATATTATACAAGTTATATAAAATGGACTGCATAGTTATTATATATAATTATTTTAATAAATTATCATGCGAATCATATGTACTTTGTTTACATAAAGGTGCGGATGCGTTTTAAATAATGGAAATACTATTAACGAATTATTATTTTTAAAATCTTATGACGTTTGAATCATATATTTCTAATATAACTTAATAGCAAATAATTAAAACGTTTTTTAGCATTAAATAAAAATAATAAGGTGAATGATACTTACTGTCTGTTACTTCTCTCGGTTTCTCGGCTGAAGATTAAAAACATTATTATTTAGTCATTGTCTTTGCGCTCAATTATTTTGATGCATATGTCGATTACAAACACAAATATTTGTCAAATTAACCCATACAATTAATAATTTACCCTATAAGGAATATAGTGTTGTGGATTAATGCAAAGAAGGTAAATTAAAGTTTATGATGCTACATATTCCAACTAATTGTGGACGAAAGATATGATAAAACTAACCATGTCCGAATATCTCCACTTCGCACAATGTAAGAATACCGGATCCATTGATCTGGATTCGCAGGAATTTAACCCGATTTTCAGTTTTACAGGGTAGCTGGACAATCTCTTCGTTCTTGCCAGGTCCGGGGTAGGTCGCGCATAGCGTTGTAGGAGGGTCCGTATTTCCAACCTACATAGAGAATATCGAGAATGTTGTTTTGAAAACAAAATGTCATAATGTTGTATACAATTTTTAGGTTAAATTACTAGGCGATTATTAATTAACGTGATTTATAAAATATAGGAGCTGTATATCCACAAAGGATAAGACACAATTGGATAACTGCATGATGTATATCTGTGAATATAAATGAATGTGTATCAGCGTATATAATCAAGAGCTCTATACTGGTCATTCTAGTTCAATAAATAAAATAACGCATATTTTAACTATTTCAGTCAGCGAATAGCAATATTAAAAAAATTATAGATATTATAATTCAAAATACTTGTAATATTGTTTAATATGAATATTTTCATTGAAATGAAATCATCGAGAAGCTCAATAATACTTTTATTGTCAATATTGAAGAAATTATCTCATAGTATAATAAAGATGTGACATAAAACTTAGTTATATAGTCTAATTTTAAATATTATCAGCATATTCACTGACTGCTATAGCAAGCTTTTAATGTTTGATTATTTTTTACTTATTATCATAAAAACTGTGCAAATATTTACTTTTATATGAAATACTATTTTAAAATTTAACAAGCAAATTTAGATATAATAATCATACTAAACAAAACATGCAAAGAACAAAAATTCAAATGTTATTCAAATTTTTTTATCTTATTTTTAATTATTAATTATATGTTTTATACATTTGAAAAATCTGAAACAGAAAATTGCAAATACGTAAATAGCATATTTTGTTGAGTCAATAAATGTATAAAAACAAAAGCAAAATATAAAAAAAAAATAGGCATAAATTATTCCTAATATATTTTTGATAGATAGCATATTTACCCCAATTAAATGTTTAATGCCTTCGTAATTTAAATAAAAAACAGTCATTTCAACCTTCGGTGAACAACCCTACCATGTTAGTCGTAGTCTTTTTATTAATATCAGATTTGATATTAATAGAATTGTAGACGTCTCCTGGAAAACACACTAACCACAACCAAAGAAATACAGATACGGGCAACTATAGTAGGATGATCCAATACTCACATAGGTATGCAATTAACCTCCTTAGTTTACACTTTGAATCAAAATAGTTTTTTATTGCATTATTAATAGTAATTCTTTAATATAAATCAGGTTTCTATTATTTGTAATAAGCACACCGTAGCTGCAGTACAAATTAACAATTTCAAAACAATTGATTGTATCGGCTTATTATGTAATAAAGCGATCTTGCTAGCAGAAATATTGGTTTTTGATTGGAGGAATAAATTTTGTGGATTAATTATTTATTAATTGATAGTTGTGAAATCATATAATTAAAAATGGGAAATTAATACACAAAGAAGATAAGATTATTCAATTACAATAATTAAATGTATATATTGAAGTTCATTTGAAACTGAATACAAACAATCAATACCACGTCACACTCACCAAAATCATCAAATTAGTTAATCTTTCTCCGCAACAGTCACCTCTATTGAAAATAACAACTGAATCAAGATAGTAAAACTCTGTTCGTTCCAACGCCGCCAGAAAATTGAGACGAATCTGCCACCATGGGTTGATCTCATGGTTTGTGAGAGTGCAGCTCGATATGTCTCTATCTACAGCATGCCATTCATTCCCAGACTTCCCTTTACTGCTCTGTTTTGGACTGCCACTCAAACCCATTCGTTGTGGCTCTGAGACTATGGATGAGGAATAGAGTATACTTATTTTACACTTCCACAGACATATTTATGCAATAATTATCATTGTGAACTAAATATATCATTTTGTAAAAAATAATTAAATTAATATTTGGAGTGTTTCCAAACAACTTTTCTATTTTAATTGTATAAGTCATTGAATTTGTTATTGAAGTATTTTTTTATATTTTTGACAATTGCGTGATTCTGCTTGTATATGAATCTTATTTTTTTGCATTTACAAACATATGAAAATTAAGATTGTTATCATTTAAAAATGTAAATATATATTGCTTTTTATGAACAAATATTGTTGAGAAAAATAAATCGAAACAATATAAAAAAATATATAACACAATAATAGTATTCAATTAGTATAATAATTAACATTAATCAAATATAAAATATAACCATTTTGACATCTAAATGAATAAAGGAGAATAACGTGACTCGCATTATTAGTTAATGTTTTTAAACTACTTTATTTTGGTATTTGCCACTCATTATTAACTTTCGATTTAAATTCTGAATTCATATTACTATATTCAAATTAATATAATAATTTTAAAAATACGTAAAAATATAGTATCATAAAGTAATGTAGAATATATATAGTGGTGGTTTCATACTATTCTAAATTACTATAGCTATATGGTGAGAGTGGAAAAACGCTGTTTTGACCTTCCTTAGACGATGCCAAAACAGCCGTTGTTCAGCTCTCCCCGTATTGCTAATAAGTTAAAATAGTTTTATGAAACCTCCACTTTATATATATAATGTTCTTAATTATAAGTATCTGTTTACGAGTATATTCATAATTTCCCAAAAATCTAACCATATTAAATCTTAATTAAAATTATAATTTTGGAATTATCACCACGAACAAAATATATTACCAAGTTAACAAAAACTAAGTCAATGACAAAGTAGTACATTAATCTTGAATTTATTATTATTAAAATAACACTGAGCTAGCTGTTCTGCATAAATAAATATTATACACATACATTTCACACATCCAGCATTAGGATATCCCGTATAACCAGTCTCGCAGTAGCAACCAATTCGCGTTGAGTCACAAATTGTGTTTGGGCCGCATTTTCGACAGTCGTTGCAGAAGGTTCGACCATCGCCGCGCATTGGAGATAGGCAAGTACACACACCTTTGAGACAGGTCGAGCCGTTGGGACATGTGTTATTGCATTCTGAAATGTTAAATATTAGGTACAAAAAATACATACCTACGTATAAATTTCTAGTCATATCGATTAAATTAAAGTTGAGTGTTCATTAGAAAATAATAATTGAATCCACCGAATCTTACGTTAGATTATACGATGCGATAGCATCGTCAGCCAAGAATAAGAAGATGCTACAAAGCAAGGAGTATTAAGTGTAGCCCTAAAGTGGCACTTTTGGTGTATTGATTATAGAGCCCTGTTTCATGATAGCCAACAGTTATTTGGGTTTTTGTGACCCTTAGCACAAAACCAACACGAACCAAGTGAAAAAAACAAAAAAATTCTTTGTCGAATTGTGTCTAACCGAGATAGCCTATTATCTAGGGTCCCAAAAATAACAAATAGGGTGTCATTCAAACAAGACTGACTTCATCTATTGCCTTTTATTGTTTTTAACTAGTCTATGTTGGTAAATAACATTTTGTTTTAACCTGTACCAATTTTCTCATTGCTATTGGCAGATTGTTTAAACACCATTTATTTACACAGCTACTGTGCTTTTTAAAAACAGTTTTTTTGCATATATGTTATATTTTAATTGTTTAAAGTTTAATAAAATCTGTTTTTTTATAAATTTTAACAAATGAGGTATTAAAAGTTAAATATTAAATCATAGATTATATGTATATGATATATTATTTTAGAAAAATAAATATTCCTAATGCATTTTATGGCCAAAAAGGAGAGAAAAATAAATTAAATATGAGAAAAAATATATATTTAGTATTTTTCATTATGTTAAATATCCTTTTTTATTCTTCAATTATTATATCAAATGACACATCACTTGAAAGGTTTCTTTTCATAGTATGTATTAGTTTTCTATTATGTATTAAAAAGTATTATTTTCAATTCATTTTTCTCAAATTATGAAAAAAAGTCAATACCTTTTGTCAAAAACATTGACAATGCTGCTGTTATATTTATATATATAAATTTTAAAGTTTAATAAAATTTGCTCTATATAATCAATTTTAACCAGTAATGTATTAAAAGTGAAATATTTAATCATAGATCATATAAAATATAATATTTTAGAAAAATTTATATTCCTAATGCATTTTATGGCCAAAAGGGAAGAAAAATCAATAAAATTTGAGCAAAAATATATATTTAGTATTTTTCATTATGTTTAATATATTTTTGTATTCTTTAATTATTATACCAAATGACACATCACTTGAAAGGTCTTTTTGCATAGCATGTATTGGTTTTCTATTTAATTTTAGAATAATTTAGAATTTAATATTAATTAATAGGCATTTTACTTCAGGTAGGTGTAATAGTCTTACTAATAAAAATAAAAATATATTAAATACTAAGAATTATTTATATATATGTACTAATTTAATTTGTAGTTTATACTTTATTAAATTTGTTCAATAGATAATTACAAAGCAGTTATTAAAATGTTATTAACTGTTATTGAAATATACTCAGAAATAGTTAGGAAATATAATATATTATAGAATTTTAGAATATAAATTAAAAGGTATTTCACTTCAGGTAGATGTAATAGTCTTACTTATAAAAATAAAAATTTATGTATATTATAATCTACTTATATTTAATTTTTAAATACTACTAATGTATTTTATTGTGGTCTTTACAATGGTAAGTGTAAATTATATTTTTATAATAGAAACATAGTGTTTTATCAATTAATCTTTATAAACAAATTTACTTTATTTGTCTTCAAATCCATGAATAATGTATTGTATTCTATAATAATATTTTGTGTTGTAATATACTTATATTACATTTTAGTATTTGAATTATTCAGATTTATATATTCTGGATCATATATACTTATACACTGCACTTTAACTATCAACTTATGAATTGATTTTTTTTAATTTAATTTATAAATTATATTTAAAGTTTGACAAATTTCAGGATATATGCAATCAAAGCTAAAGTTTATAAAAAGACTACTCATTTAATTTTGGTTAAAGAATAGTATAATCAGTTCAATTCATTTTAGACCATATATACTTAAATAAAAAATGAATTTTTTACTTTTTTTATACTCAATTTATAAAAAAATAACTAAGAGATTGGATTTTTTGTTACAGGTTCATAGCTAAAAAATGCTAAAAAGGAAGAGGTATCATCATTGTGTTCCTATATTTATTGTTATATTTATTGATAGTCTGATAAAAAGAAGTCAATATCTGAAAAAAAATGACAGAGTAATTAAAATGCAGCCAATCATAAGATAACAGTATCATGTATATTGAGAAAACGTCCATTAAAAAACATTGTAGTCAATAAAAGTTGGTGATATAAAAAATGATGCCAAGAAAATATGAATTATTTAAATAGTTATGTCTATTCTTGGTGCCAAAATTAAAAAAATGTAATGAATGTTTACATTGAATTTTGCATACTGGACAACTAAAATAGAGATCTGGACCTGTGTATATCTTCTAAAAAACATAATTTAAGCCAGACCTTGGTTGCCTGCTAAACATTTGTCACTTTTTTATTTTGGCACCAAGAATAGACAATGACATAACTATTTAAATAATTCACATCTTCTAGTTCTTGGTTTCATTTTTTATATCACAAACTTTTATTGACTACCATCAACCATGTTTTTAATGGACATTTTCTCAATATACATGATAATGTTATCTTATGATTGGCTGCATTTAAACAACTCTCATTTTTTTAGATATATACAGTAGTAACACTGTTAGTAGTGAATTAGTACTGTATACTATATATCTAAAAAAATACTAATACAGTTTGAGTTAGCTGTTAGTAACAGTTAATACTAAACTGTATTAGTATATACTGTTTCATTTCATTTATATTATTTTGTGTAAATTTTAACTTTAAATATCACATTTGTCTTCTTATGATGCCACTCCAGCACATTTCATAAATGGCATAGACATGTGAGAATAAGGTCTAAATATTGTGATTTGAAGGACACAAATCTAATGTGAAACCTGTGCCGTGGCTGTAGCTGGCACCATACTAAACTAGATAGAGTGGATGAGTTCTACAGCTTCCTTCACACACATTCTAACATGATTTATTCCTGATTATAACTCCTGGCTAAAATCTTCATGCTATTGCTGACCTCATTGTAGTGCCAGAATCTAGCCACTCTTACAGCTTTAAACCTGTGATAAAATTTCAAGAATAAATATGCTTTGGAGTTATTGTAATAGACTTTTTTATACTAGATGTAATGGACCTTAAATGTACCGTAAGAAAAGAACTATTTAATTTAAATTTTGAAATAAATAAGTAAATGGATAAATAAACGCAATGAAATACCAAATAGGGTAAAAAAATTTAATTCCAATTTTTTAAATAAATAAATAAATACAGTGTTGCTAGCTTTAAAACAATATAATATTTTGCACTAGAAATCATTAATATTGTTACCGAATTAAGTGACTAGATATGTTAGCTATAGATATAATATAAGCTGATGTCTGAGTCCCAATAACAAAACACTTTTGATTAATTTAGTCTATGTAATTAATAACTCTAATGTCCAGCTATTTTAAGTCAAAAGAACAAGTCATATTTAGTGTTAGGAAAACGTTTATTTTATAGCAGAATAGACAACACATTTTTTCCAACATAGATAAGATTTAGAGCTAAAAGACAGGAAACACAATTTTTGTGACAATTTAATTAAAATTTGTTAAATTTAAAATAACAAGCAAATAAAGCATGTTTAATTTACTATATATAAAAATATTTTATACAATAAATATGTTTTTAGTAACACTAATGAAACAAAACATAAAAAACGGGTTTCTCAACATTTCGTAAAATCGAGTTACTGCCTTTTGATCTGACAGCCATACGGGAAGCAGAGCAGGATATACTCACTATTTTGTATGGGACATGTGAAATATGAAGCGCGTAAAGAAGGAAATATATTGAATATATATTAACTATTATACGTACGTTTGTACAAATGAACATACTGTATGTATTTGACAGAGTTACATATATACTTAAATTTTATGTATTATGATGATATTTATATTGAATTAATTAATAAAATTCTTTTATTGTACAACTTAGCTAGAAGAAGTAAGAAAAATGAAAGGATATATATATATATATATGATTACAGCATTTGATGCTAACTTTGTTTGACCCTGAGGATGATAAAATACTGTAGGTAGTGATTTGTGTGGCGATGATGCTTTATGTGCATAATAAAGTTGCTCAGTGAATAACAAAATAATGTAATTTAGTAATGAATCAAGTCTTAAAGGGATAATATTAAAAGATATTATGACTTTGTAGATGATTTGATTTCTTAATATATTATGTATTTACTTTTTTTCATGATATAAATATTTGAATAAATAATCACGGATATTTGAAATTAAATATATATTTTGATGAGTTATTTCTCGGAATAATACACTTTTATCTGAAAACACATCGAGTTTTAATATAACAAATGGAATGTGCTAAATCTTGAAATAATCTCCTTATAATTTCTTATATAGTGAACATTATTTATAATTATCGTAATTTGAACTGATGTAAAATGTCCCTGGACACAAAAAAAATGGAGGATAATATAAAAAGTTTATTTCTGGAGCACTTTCAGCCAAATAACCTTCTTCAAAAGAACTATAATAAAATTGAAATTTAACACGTAGCTAGATAACAGGTAATAAGAATAAATGTTTGAAATTTGAATAAACCACAGTAAAAATATATAACAATTAATTAATTTTTTTACAACAGTCAATAAGAGTCAACTAAATAAAGAACATTGATTACATCAAGAAAAATAATATAATCCAAAGTTAAAATTAATCAGAAAACATATTAGGAATTAAGGGCAGAATCAAAAGATGAATCTAAATAAAAACTAAAATGCGAAGCAAATTTAATTACATTATCCACAAAGAAAAAAGTTGAAAATATTTTATTAATAAAATATAAAATCAAAGTATATTTTCCACACTGTCTATACACTGTGCCAGATAATCCGGATTAGATAAATATAATGAATTTAAATATTATAAAAAAAACAGATTAATATTTGTCAGTTTGTCAAACGTACAAATAAAATATACATTTCTAGTCACATACTAGTTTTGGTTACTGCTCAAGTATGTTTACCCAGGCATCTGGTTTTTTAAACTCTTCTGGTATGTCCGCCAAAATGAAAGCCGGGAATCGTATATGGCTCCTAAAAGTTGGAGATAAAATCCAAATATAAATAAATAATGTATCTGTTTTCATGTTTCATAACTATTGTCTATTCTGATGTTTCTAGGAAACCGTAAGAGTCATAATTGCAACTATTTTAATGGACTTCATAAATTCAAAAATAATATAATCAAAGAAGAAAAGCTTTCTATATAATTTGAATTAAAGTTTGATCTATATTTAGTTTTACAAATAGTTAAAAAAGCAATACAATATTGATTAGTCAGTATGTAACCATGCTGGGCCTATTCTGTGTTTCTATTGGCTGTATTCCAGTATGATATGCATATCCAGCAGAGCCTATGGGAAACATCCAACTTTCATACTTATTTAGGATTGCAGTATAAATAACTATAGTAAAAAAATACAAACGAATATTTTCAGCAGACGTTGAATTATTATTTTGTCAGAATAACTGTTGGAATTTGTAAGACTAACCTGCATAATATATTTTTACTAAATAGGTAGCTTTTGATTTAATAAAATAATTTCAAACTAAACACATAGAAATACACTTAGCATAATCTTTATAACAGGAAATTAGCTCTTAATACGAGTTTGTGCACACAATTTTTGCAACTTTTATTCAATCTGAATATATTTAGCGCTGTAATACTTACAAGATATCATTCTACTTTATTTCAGAGAGTTGATATGATGAATAACTCGACTGATTTTATTGGAAGAAATGACACCAACAGCGACAACAGTATTGTACTGTCAAAAACTATATTGTCAATTTTTCGCGAGTATATGACTTTTATTTACCCTATATATATTATTTTGGGCGTTGTGGGAAACTTCCTGGCCCTGTTGGTCTTCACTCGCAAGGAAATGCGAACAATTCCCACCAATATCTGTTATGCTACTTTGAGTGTCTTTGATTCTGGCATTATTCTTAGCGGGAGCCTCTTTTTCTGGATACGCGATAATTTCGGGGTCAACCCCTGGACAGTCAATCTTACAGGATGCAAGATGATTATGTTTATTAACTTCTTTACAACTTCTGCTTCAGCTTGGATTCCCATAATT
>JAYRBW010061869.1:0-10175 GCA_036023295.1 Invenusta paracnida | reverse complement strand
TCAAGTATCCGAAACGCCCATGAAAGGACAATTTATTTGCTCCGCTGTTTAATGCAAACATTCATAACTGTAGTAGTCAGATGCCTTATTTGTACTTGTTATAACTGAAATATACCTATTTCTATGGATAAAAACTACTGGTTATTCTTTCTATCCCGGTTGCATAAGGCTAAATAAAAAGTCAAGACAAATATATAGAGTCAATGATATAATTGTGCAACATTTAAATAAGAGTACAACAATGAGTGGCTAACATAGTAGATCAATAGGAATTTAGTACGTATAGGATCTAAATAGACTGTAGGAGTAGAGGATAGTCAGTGTTTGTAGATTGAATGTATACTTAGCAGTCACATGTCGTTTCACCGCCAAAAAATCTGCTGACAGATGAGGTCCAGATCCACCATCGCATCCGAGCGTTTTAGAGCATGTTTCCTTGGTGTAGTAGGCACCTTCTTCCTATTCATCGTAGGAGTCACTGCTACGTCCCCCGATGGAGGAGAGTTGTCGTGCATTAGAAAGCTGTTGTAGGAATGAGGCACAACCATTGACTCATATTTTATCTGCAAGATGCGCAGGTTGAGACTGGCCAAGTAGTTAGTCACCGTGCTGTCCCATGTATATGCCATTACACCGTAGAACGAACTGGAAGCGGCCTGGTTCAGTCATCTCCTTCACCTTTATTGGGTTAGTGCCAGCCCAATCGAATCCACACACGTTGTTTGACATCTTGGCCCAGTACAATACACCGCAAGCGACTATGCTGAATTTGAGGTCGTATACTCGCTTCTCTCTCTCTCCTCACAATGCAATATACCGCAAGCGACTATGCTGAGTTTGAGCTTCTAAAATTCAGCATAGTCTCTTGCGGTGTATTGCATTGTGAGACGAGCGTATGACCGTATACGAGCGATGAGAAAATTAAATGAGCGAAAACAGATGCGCGCATCTCTTATATACTGTTCCAGCCGTCTCATTGGCTGACGCTATTTGATCCTGATTGGTCGGGAGGGGGGAGGGGGAGAGGTGGGAGAGGGGGAGAGGGGGAGGGGGGATGAGTTAGAAGCACTCCTCCATGCTATTCATAATATTTCATGATTATCTTTTATAATGTAGATGCTCTAAGTTGTGCATATGAAAAATCAATAATAATAAATTCTACAGAAGTTACATAATAGTAGGTATAGCAGGTTATAAAAGCGAAAAATTAGTTCACGCTTATATTATTTTTGTCCCAAAATAATTTATTATAACTAAATAAGATAAATAAATTTCAGTCAAGTGATTTGCTATGGTACATTTTTAAATATACAAAATAAATCTTAAATAACTATGTTTTCCTATCTCTCCTACTTATTGACGAGATGAGCACAGAAAGGATTCGAGATGAACTGAAAGACAGCTTTGGAGGAGAAGAGCCAGCCAATTCTTGTGTCCTCTGTAATTATGTCCTGACTGTGCTTCAACCGGGAGAGCAAATGCTTTATCGAGTGGAGGCTGGCCTTACGTAAAGTAGCGTTCCCCGCCACTGAGGTACGGTTCTGTTCGATATCTCTCAGAGTGGCCTCCGCTTGGCGTTCAGCAGCCTCTACGTCCTGCTCGTGCAGAAACTCAGGCAGAATAGGCACTGTATAAGAGGGATTCGGAGAAAAAATTGGAAAGTGCAGACACTCAACAGAAGCCAACTTGGAAGTAATCATCAGTCATTTGAAAACGAGAAACTCCTAAGGATTACAAAAAAATAATAAATTAAACCCCTGATCTAAACTACACTAAATTTTCGGAAGGCATCAAAAACACCAAACACTAGTCACAGAGTAGACTGAGCCTAGAGTATCAGGAAAAAATCGATTGACCACGCCTAAAACCTTGGCCAATTATATAATAAAAATACCAAGGATTTTTATCCGAGTGAATAGAGGTATGTAATCGCCCATGCGGCGGAGGAAAATAGAAGGAGTAAGCTCCTCCTATAAGATGTGGAGTATATCAGGATGTCTGGAAGTATTAATTAAATAATTACATATAAATAGTTAGTCGTATTGTGTCATACATTTAAAAAACCTTATATTTCTATTATTCTAACTTAGAACGGGGCTAATTTATGTAATCCCCTTTCAAATAACTGTGATTTGATTAACTAACAGCAAGCACAGACAAAATTAGATTTGGGAGAAATGATTAACTTGTTTCCTCTGCTCAATTTTTCGCTAAGAGCTTCAAAAATTTGTATGATAAAATAATAACTTTGAATATCTCACAGGATGAATAAGATGTAGATTATCCGGTTACAATTCTTTGGATATGATGATTGCTATCATTGTGAAATCGAGCCATATAATTTGACACCACTGAACTCTGACCTGCTTCTGTTCCTCAGAAAGATTGTGTGGAACCAATTGTTCTGAAATATTTCTGCTTGATGTGAATTATTCAGTAGACATTGCCTTTTGAGATTCCAATGATTACACTGGACTTTTCCAATGTTAATTTTATTGACAATCTTCATTCACCAACTTATTGAAGGCTGGTAAATATACTTTTATTGTATGACTGATATCAATAAAAGTTTATGTGGAAATGTTATGAAATGGTTATGAAATAAGTGTACTCAGTTCAGTATATTAAATGCACGCTGTGTATTATGTGCACTGTAATTAGCAATGTGTACGTCACCATCATAAATACTATTAAATAAAACAGTAATAAAGTAGTCGACAAAGATGATGAAAAGTGACAATTGCAGATGGCCTAATAGGCAGACGTCAAAAGAGAAAAAGTAAATAATAAAACTCCCGCACTCCATCCATTTTTAAGATGCCAATTATAAGTTGGTAAATATTTCTTTTAACACACGCATGCGAGTTAGAAGAAAATATTATACTATGATAATCCGTTCGAAATAAAAAATTATCGATCTGCAGCAAGAAAACTATAGTATAAAAATATGATATGGTATTTGGGGTTTTCCTATATTTCTATGTTATAGTTTTACTTGCCGCAGATCAATACTTTTTTATTTCGAATGAATGGCTTACAACCCTTCACTGTTTGCTATATTTAATTGACCCTGTGATAATCTGAATTACATGTAAAAACGAGTCATTAACGACGAAATAAAATAATACAAGCTGCGCGTCGTACCATATACGTGTAAAATAGAAAGTGAATTTCTGATGGAGAGGAGTTATAGTAGTAATTCTGGTATCTTATATAAAAATTAAAATTTGTTTAACAAAAGTGCAAAATTCTAAATACATGTAAAGATTGTTTAGATTAAAGATTATTAATTTACATATATCCATTATATTTTATCAAACTATGTATACTATTATATATTAAATATGAACGCAGCATATATTAAGCATGCTGGATGAACGATATTAATTAAATATAAGCAGGTTTTGTCATTTACGGTAACGTATCCTGAAGGTTTTATCAGAAACTTTTATCAGAAACTTTTCGTGTGGGTTCAAACGATCCCTAAATACGCGCTGAGTGTGAAGAACAATATTACATAAAAGATGAGTAAATTTATTTTGAGAATCAGATTATTAAAATTATAAAAATCACATTCTATGTATATTATATTGCTATTTAGACCTGTCTCGTGCAGTTCCAAATGCGGGGCTAACTTCGATGATTTACGAGTCGGTGAATGACACCAAACAATCAGAATTGAGATAAGATTTAAGAACACACTGAATATAGTCAAAGCAATTTAAAATAGGGTGGAATGCGAAATCCGTTATGACTCGAGGATCTCCTTCAACTTACAAATATTTACATAGAATATCAAACAAAAAATGCATGATTACAAATAAACCAAATGAAGTAAATAAGGTTTTAAATTCTATTACATTTGGTTTAAGAAAATTTGGCTTTTATTAATATCAAACACATTTTGAGGAGCTCCTCAGAGAGTTGCAAGAACTCATTGAGTTAGACCGGTTTTCCATTCCATCCTTAATTAATAATCAACAATTAATAATAATATCTCAAGATGGCCATCTAATCTTGAACATAGAAACATTGTGAAAAAATCATCAAAGCGGTGTTAGAATTGTTTAATTAATGAAAATATTTATATGTGATATAAATTGTAAAATATAAGAGACAGTTAAATATTAAACTTTGTAATTCATGACATACAAACAATCCAAAAAATATACACACCCACTTTAAGCAAACGACATTATTAATAAAGTACGGTTAGTAGGTACTTACAAATAGTGCTTATTAGACTTATTATTGCATATTTTTGTTGTACAATTTAGACATTTTTGCGAATATTTCCAAAATTTAAAAATATGGTTTAAATCATATCCACCATTCTACGTAAAAATCTTTTTTAAGTATCAGGCCATGTAATTTACATACACACGATTTAGTTTTCTAATGACGAGCATAATTTCAGATTAAAGATAGAATACTTTAAATTTCGTCATGTTAAGTATCATAAAGGATAAAGCAGGCACTTCGCAATACCACAACTCACCGTCATCAATTATTAAATATATGTTGGTTTTATAAAGTATAAGTATAAAAATACTATATTTGTATCGCAACAAATATCAAAATTTAAAAGTATTGCTTGTTTAAACGAATAAAAAGTGACGTCCGATTATGTTAAATTTCTAATACAATTTGTTTTATTTACTCTACTTATAAATATAACGTTTAAATTAATATTCTTACATTTTCTTTTACATTTTTATATGTTATAAAAAATATTCTAAGTAAAATATGATATACACCAGATTAAGTATTTTTCACTCAAATGATAAATAAAATATAACTAAGTATGTTTGTGTAAAACATGGTATGTAAATTGTTAAATAAATATGCATATAAGTATAATTGGAATAAAAATAGGATAGTTACAAAGTAGAAAAAAAATAATAATGATGAATGTCAACCGTTATATACGGCAAAATTCTAATCGCATTCCTTAGTAAATTTACGTTAAAGATATGCTACTTTTTACTTTAACATATTTTAAAGAGCAAATTGCGTACAGTCCTAACAATACGGTTAATTCATGACTCACCAACGACTGTGAGGAGCAGTGAATCGAGCAGCAAAGATAAGAAAACCAGAGTAAGCAGTATTTTGGTGGAGTGCTGGATCCGACCTCGGACCCACTGCACTAAGTCCCTGAGGTGGGAAAGCACTGCCGATTGTGCAGAATCACTCGCCATCTTGTTCATAATGTCGCCTCACGTCGATGGCGAAAAATTTACATCTGCAGTTTCATGAAACATTGGACTCCTCAAATATGGAAGTGGGAGCTTTGGAATTAATGGAGAATTCTTCGTACGTTTAAAAAGAGGAACTTAATCTACTAGTTGCGGTATAAAAGTAATTGAGTTGATCGTTCAAGCATAAAATCTAATAATTTTGGATTGCAAATATTAACAGTTTTCTCAATCTGTAATTAATGACTTAGAAAATTTACACGTAACACTGATTATAATTCATTGGGGACTTGAGTTATAGATATCGCCTGTATCGTCTACCTTATCATTAGTATATAAGCAAGTTGGGAAGTCCCTGTAGAATGCGGCTTAATCGATATATACATATACAATATATGATTTGGAGGAGCTCGAGATAAATGAAGGACAACATTTCCTGAATAGCATTTCACATTATAAGTTTAATTAGAAATAGCAGCGAATTAATATGCAAACATGACTTAAAAAAGCTACCATGAAGTGCTTAGCCTATACATCATGTAGACTTAAATACATTCTTAACTTTAGTCTCTATTTATTTTTAAAGTAAACTTTCAGATTTTTTCCATAAAATTATCATCCATTTATAGACTTCATAGTAAGATATTCCTTCAGAACTGGTTGAATCTTTATATTGAAATATAAGGTAATATCCTTCTTATTTCACATGTTGTTTCGCCAATCTCCACAAGGGAATATGTTTGTCATGGAAAACTATTTATAGCATATAGTATATATAACAAATATTTTAGTATTATAATTTATACATATATGGCACGTAGAAATATAGTTTTTGTATTAAAAATAGATATAATTTATTTCTTATAAATATTGTAGACTTAATAATTTATTTTGCTAAAATGAAAAGAACTATAATGTACAAAATTTATTTTATAAGTGAATTATAAAATATTTAATGTAAAAAAGAAGATTTAACTCATTTTTTGCTGTTTAACGTATCATTTTTCATATTGCAACAGAAAAAACAAGCTGGGTACCAAGAATTATTGTAATATACTATTTTTATATAATAGACAAAAATTATTATCGAAACTCAATCATTCTACTAAAGTTCGTGAATTTGTAATATTTAGTTCAAGTTATAATATAAATACATAATTTATAAATATGCATTTATAAAAATATGTAGGTAAAATTATAATTCTGAAGCTCATGATAACGGATATATAGTTTACTCCGATTATAATATTGTCCAAAAATGTTTTCCCAATAGCAATGGCAACATATTTCAGAGTTGGAAAGATGCTTAAATAATTTATTATTATCTAATTGAACAGCTGTACCTACATAAAAATACAATCAAAACACGAATGAAAACAAATATTATTAACTCTATATATGGCTGTATGGTTGATTATATTTAAAAAAAATTGAGCTGTTTAAGACTCAATAGCATCAAGTAAAGCATATTTATTCTCTTAGCACACTAAGAGCTCTGAAATGGGTTGCATTAATCAAATTGATAGAATGATAACGAGCGATGTAAAACATGATATATAAGAATTAACCGGACTTACTAAAGACTGATATCTAAGTAAAATGTTACGTAAAAAATTACAAGAATTTACTGTACGTTGGTACAATTTCAAATATCTACAGTGTTATTTGTATATATACAGCGTGTCCCAGAAGTCACTGTCACGTGAAATAACAAGAAAATTAAACATTATTAGAAAGAATATCCGACAACTTAGGGATACCACAATCTACATTACATCGCATCATTGAAGCAAGACTTGGGATACAAATGCTGGAAACAAACCAAAGTGTAATAAATATCTCTGAAGCCGACCATGAACTGCTGTGAGCAAATACTCACAAAATATGACAATAATGTGAGAAAGACGTCACGTAGTAATGGCATATAAGTACTTATAATTTTATGCGCAACTCTTAAATTATGCAGATGTTACATTTTTTTATTTTTGTCCGTTTTTTTCGATATTAAATAAAAGTTAATAATTCTATAGCATTGAATGTATTTTATTTTTATTAAAATCATTCCTGTTATTTGAACTTACAACAATTATTGTAATCAAATTGATAAATTATGTGTTTCAACAAAAGCTATTAATTAATTAGTCTATGTAATCAAAATTACGTCGCACAAATTTTTCATTTTATTATTTACATCTTAGTACAATATAATTTATATAACAATTAATCCTAAAACTGCATAAGAATTTCAGTTCCCTTCTGCAGAACCAGTAGATATATCAAACATTCAACCCTCAAGCAATCTTATTATGGTATCTTAATAAACTTGTTTTTATTGATATATACCCTATTTTAACAGTTCAAAAGTAATATAGTTGACAGTTTTTATGATAATAATAATATTTATATATTTGATATAGCGCCCCAGATTGTGAAAATGTCAAACAGCGCTTTACAGAAATTAAATAGTCGAAAATGTCTATGAAGTCTTTGAAAACACGAAAATTATAAAGAAAATGAAATTATGAGAACATGTAAGATTTTAAATGAAATTTAAAAAGAGTAAATTTGCTAATGAAGACAGGAGGAAGTTCCAAAAGAACTCTCTCTTTCTCGGCATGGCCACTAAGAAAGCTCGACCACCTGCATGTCTGGTTTTGGGATAGATCGAGTGTTGATGATGTCTCGACTGTCAAGTAGAACAGCCAGTGACATTTATATAGAGAGGTGCATATCCGGACCTTGACTCATCGCTCCCCCACCACCCCCAGAATTACACAGACCAATATTATAGATGATAATTGTTGTGAAAATTAATAAATTCCTAAATAATATCCCTAAACTCCTAAAAGAATCCCTAAAAATATGCTAAGAATTTCCTAAAAGTATGCTAAGAATTCCCTGAAAATATGCTAAATATTACTCAAACTCAAAAATGATTTTCTAAAGGTATGCTAAAATCCTGAATGAATCCCTAGAATGTATGCTAAGAATTTCTTAACGTTATGCTAAAAATTTTATAAACTCTTAAATGACTCCTAAAAGTGGCATAAGTAAAATAACAAGTTGATCCATAGAAACATATATTCTGTTATAACAAGCAGGATATCTAACTGCAACAGTTGGCGTTTTACATAACAGCAGAAGCATTAGTAAATGTATCTTTAGATTACCGGGAGCGAATGAGGGTGCAAACGCAGAATCCTTCGACAACTATTCCACGCCCTCATCAGAGGAACCATGGATTTTTGTGCAGCAGCCTGGCAGCTCTGACTATTAGAGTCCATGATAGATAAGCTAGAAAGAACTCAAAACAAATCGACCAGAGAAGCGAGATCGCTCAGCCTGCTGAGACACACCATTAACTCCACCCCTCATCAGACCACCCTCCAATAGGTACCCGGACACTGCAACAAATGGGCTGATCGGGATTCCAACAGAGCCGCGAATGGAGGGTCCCATCCCCCCAGAAAGAGCTGGCCATGGCCATCATGGAGGCCAACTAACGTTTAATTAGCTAGAACTCCGCGCTCGCACTCTCCTTCGGAAATCGATTTTCCAGACCAACCCAGCCTACGAATGGGTCCGTGTGGTTAATAGTGAGGCTCACTCATTTATTATCTTCCCTCCTATCTCCCTCTTTCCAGCCTCCCTTCCCCTTCCTCCCTTGAATGATGTTCTTTTTCCCCGTCTGTCTGTGGTGGACCTCAGTTCTCGGAGGGAGACGGTGAAATTAGCCCAGCTGCGGTCGAGGCACTGCCGGAGTATGGTGGCTTATGCCAGATTCATCAACCCAGAACAGATCTTACCTACCCGAGATGACGGGAAGAACAGGAGGACCTTGGACACTAGCTCATAAAGGTGCCCAGCTCTGGAGCGAATCCGTCAGGAGATCTTTGAGTGCCGTCTTCTACTCGCAATGCTAGCGAGAGTTCCAGCCTTGGTAGGCCTGTATGTCCGCCGCTCCCACATTCTCCAACAAGCCAAGAAGGAGTGACGGTGATAGGTCGGCTCCAGCAGCAGCAGCAGCCGGGGTCAAGAAGACAGCCTCACCGCCGGCGACCCCGTTACCAATCCAATATCTTCATACGCGGTCAACGACCTCCTCGGACTCAGTCTCTGGCAGGTGCGATGGCCTCTCCAGAAATCTCCACCCACTTGGGTTTATTTCAAGCCAGGCGCCTTCAGTCGGCCTTCGACCCCCGCACCTCCTGCTAAAGGCGGCGACAAAGAACAGATCCCGGGCCCTGCATGTGAAACTTACAGCAGACCGATCCGCTTTTCCTGCATGCCTCTCCTCTGCCATCAGAAGTACTGCATCAGAACATCTCACCTGCAAGAGAAATGCAGTGGACTTCAACGCAGCAAGGTCGGGGAAGAATGATTTTATCAGGAACACTCTCACAGTAAGCCCACCTCGTTTCCCGTTTCTCTTGTTTGTTAAGGTGTGCTACCTACAAATTTCTTCTGTTTGAGTGAATGTCACACTGACATATTTTCCCTCGTACGAAGGTAGTACTCTTCATAGCTAAAATAGAATTCAGTGTAAACAGTTATATTATTAAGTGGAACATTTTAATAGTATAGCTTGATAAGCAAATTAACTAATTAAAAATATTTAAATATGTTTTATCTTTCAAGCATCATTTATTTACATTTATAAAATGAAAGACCTATGGATTTCATAGTGAATATCACTAATATATATACATACTATAATACATATATATATTCTTATCACTTTATTAGAAACATATTATGTACATATATTACATTAACGATTATAGAATAGAACTTACCATTCTATCAACTTTCCTATTGTTTCACCATGTGAAACGTGAAACACAGTCCGCAAGTTCCGGTATTTTTTAAACTTTCTAGTACATGCCGCCTAACACATACCCGCTGTGTAAAAAGTCTGTGTGCACGCTATACAGACAAGTACAGTTATGGGTAGGAGAACAGCAATAGGCTAGTTGT
>JAYRBW010061868.1:0-10175 GCA_036023295.1 Invenusta paracnida | reverse complement strand
CGTGGGTGCGTGGGTGCGTGGGTAGAGGGGGGGGTCTTTGTTCTCGTGTCGCTCCTTCCCTACTACTCTCGAAATGCGTGTGCGTGGGCGGAGGGGGGGGGTCTTTGTTCTCGTAACGCACCTTCCCTACTACTACTGATGCTTATATAATGAAGTTTAAATACAATATAAAATGTGTGAAACGACATCGTCTATTGAACTAATATCACTCTATTACTTTATTTCTGTAACCTTCCTATTTAAAATGTCACATTTTACAGGAAATAAAGAAATTTTATTATTATTATTATTATTATTATGTTAAAACATTATTGGGCCCCAGTCGGGTTATGATTGGGTCAATCTGCTGTGTTGAATTCGGAAGAGTTCGCGCGGAAAAATTGGGGACGATCGGTCCAAGAGCCGTCATAAGAGTAGTGTATCGCAATCAATATTTATTTATATAGCTATAATTATATTTCAACTTATTTGATATATAAATAATTTTGATACCTGGTGGCTTCGAACTCAGAATACCCACCACTGCATCTTGGGACTCACAAACTAAACCACTTAACCAACGGAGCTATTCAACTTTTGATATAGATTTAAGTCTTTTTACTAGAACGTACAATTAGGTCAATTTGACCTCATTGCAATTTTTCATCATTTACCATTTCTTTGGTTATAGTGTTATGGTGTTAATATTTCATGACAATTAGTTTTTTTTGGGCCTACATAATCATAATACCGCTTATTATGTTATCACAATGATTTTATAGTAATAGGTGGATATATGTACGTTATTGATCAACATGAGGTCATTTTGGCCTCATATCTAGGTTGATATGATAATACATTTCCTTATAGGCAGATATACATTTTCTAATTGTAATCCAACAGAAATGTAACCCTATTTCTGGATCCTCTTTAATGTTTTGTTTTCTATTTCTAAAATAGGAACATTTTATTTAATATTACTAAATTTAATGTTATATCTCACTATACTTCTTGTTTTTAAATAAGTAGTATAGCGAATTTTTTTTGTTATTTGCGGGCTGGCCCACGAGGGTCCCTTGTTTTTCTTGCGGAACTGGCCCTCAAGGGTTAGACTTAGGCTAGCCCTCATGGGGGCCTGAAGGCTTAAACACCGGGTAGCAGCTTTATCTACATACCTACATACCATACATACCTACCTTCTAGCAGCTTATATCAATAAATCAATATTCCAACCAATCACAGCCAACCCAACAACCAATCACAGCTAACACAATTGTACAACAACAATTACTAGAAGGAAAATTGTATGCTGTGGCTACCAACATAATATAGCTAAATGTATTGTGCGTTCAAAGTATTCATAACAACACAATTGTCATGGCTAGACGTGTATGTCTGTATACTGCTGCAGAAGCGGTGGCACTTATAGAACACTTTTCTGATGACAACGAAGATGACGTCGTAGGTGTTGATGAAGATGTCGATGATGAAAGGGAAGACAATGTGATCGTAGAAGAAGATATGGATGAAAATAGACGATGAAAATAATGAGCTCAGCAGCAGTAGTGATAGTGATCCAGATAACATCCAGGTTCAGCCAGGGAAATTTGTGTCCCCAAGCGACGTGATACTTGACTTAACTAACCTCCTCTTCAACAAGGGCGTGCAAGATTGCAAGACATCTTACGACAACGTGGGGGTCCTACTAGATATATGCTATGCAACGTATTCATACATCTGTGCAGTCTTGGGAAACTATTATAACCGACGATATGATACAGACAATTTAGCTAGTCATTGCTACAAATCGTGAGGGTCAGAGAGTTCGTGGTGTCAATTTTTTAGAGACTAATGTTGTTTAAATGCGAGCATTTATTGGTTTGATATATCTCCGAGCTATATATGAAGGGACAAAAGAACGTCTGAAAAATCTTTGGCATCCAATTCACGGTAGACCAATATTCTCTGCAACATTTGAAATTCAACGTTTCAAATTATTACTACGCCTTTTACGATTTGATATGACAGGGCAAAGATATTATATTAATCGTGAAAGGGCCACAAAGAATGTGCGTTTTAGGCATGACAAATTCGCAGCCATTCGTGAAATTTTCACAAAATTCCAAAATTCAATACTTCGACTATACTGGCCCCATGACACTATTACTATAGATGAATAGCTCTGTCCTTCGAGAAATCGGTGCCCATTTTTGCAATAAGCCTTCTAAATTTGGAATTAAAATTTTGAATGGCAGCCCGATGCAAACGCATTATGTACTTTGCATAAATCCTTATCTAGGTAAGGAAAATGAAAACTGTCAAGGAACATTGGGAGAAGCTGTTGTATTACGACTAGTGGCTCCTTTCAACGACAGTGGTTGTGATATTGTTACGGACAATTTTTTTACTTCTTTGAATTTGTCACGGCAACTCAAAAGAAAATGAGTCTTTTGGGAACAATTCGTACAAACAGATGTGAAATTCCTAAGGAATTGAGATCAACAGGCAATTATGCTGTGGCAAGATATCAATGACACTAAACGTTCTGCTCGATTCTCATTCATCCATGAAGTGGTCAGCTCTCTTTTGTCAGATCATAAATCCCAACGAGAGAATAATACTCCTCGAGATGCTCCTCCAGTGATCATTCCCCAAGGCATACAACGCCAACGAAATAATTGTCAATTTTGTGATCCAAACAAGCCCAACAAAACTACTAACAAATGTTCTACATATGCCACAAGTGGATTTGTGGTGAGCATGTATCCATGGTGTAGCATGTCTTCCACAATTATTGTACTGAATAATAGGCATTATTAGTAGCTTATTCAATACTACATATATGGTATACCCTATGTTTATAGACTCAACATTTACTATTGTTTGTTATTCTTATGAACTACTATAAAGTGTCCGCTGTCATACTCACTCTTTTATTTAACATTATATAGTATGAATTGGAAAAATAGTGTTTGTATTTTTCATATATTATTATGAGGTCAAAATGACCTAGTCACTTGTACTAACTCGTAAAAATTAATTTTGTACGTTCTAGTGTTAATACAATTTTCAACGTGGCCATATACATAGCATGTTCCGCTCCCTGTCCGCGCCAGATATAATTGTCAACCCGAATATATTTAAACTTTGCTGTAATCAGTATAATATATATATATAACTATAATATGCAAAATATAATGCTAATATTAATTATTATGTTTCGAAAGATTTTTTTTAAAATAGGGACAAACCTATAACACCTCAAGCATAACCCGAATAGGGTTGGTCCAATTTTACCCCAAAGACAACCCGAATATATATAAATTTTGCTTTAAACAATGACTATTGGCAAAATATAATACCTACATTTATTATCAAGTTTTGAAAGTAATATTTCCAGTAGTAGGGCCAAAACCGCGAGCATAACCCTCTTATAGGGCGCGGCCCAATTGTATCCCAATGTCGACATCGGCCTTTTTAATCCTAATTACTTATCGGGCTATTTTACACATCTAACAATTTCTTTAGAGGAAAAAATAAAAGTAAATCCGAAAAATTGTTTTTTTCAGGACACATTTTTTGTTGTTGAAGAAATAGTAATTAATCATAACTATTATAGTATATTATCTAAACAATAATTTATTAAATGTCCAAAAAATGAAATAATTTCATCAAATTTGAAAATTAGATTTTTTCTTTTTCATAAACAGTTTTTTTACTAAGGTTAAGTGACGAACTCTTGATGTAGTGTACGCATTATAGTGAATATATAGCGCTAAAAGTTTTAAAACTATACTTTAAGAGAAACCACGAAAGCTATATTGCTTCATTTTGTTTGTTGAGCATTCAGGGGGATAAAACTTGGGAAGGGAGGGGGTGCAAAATGTAAGACAATGCACTATGTAAAAATGCTCTTATCTAAATATATTATCCATCTTCATAGAAATTTCGCCCTTTTTCTTACTTTTAGACAATTAAGAAACTCAATACATTTACAATGGGTTTGTAAAGATCAAAGAGAAATGGCAAGGCAAATAAATCTAGGGACGAATAATCTCAATTGAATTATGTGATGTTACGATTCACAATGAAACACAAACTAATAAGTTCAAAAATTCAAACATAAGTAGGTAAATTACTGAAATTACAACATCAAAAATGAATTTTAATATTAAGACGATTTCACCGAATATGTTTACTATATGTAGATATATATTTTATAATCAACGCTTTTAATTAAACAGTGGTAATAACATAGTTGTTTAAGAGATTTAGATCTCTATGGGTAATATTATATATGCTTTTATTACTCCAGTGTTTTTATGTGCTCTAGACCACAATTATAAGCGAATTTTAATTAGCGCTGTACTGGAGGCCGTAAGTTGTGCTCCCTTTTATAAAGTAAATCTAGTCTATAATTAATAAAAATAATTGAATACTATGTGTGTATATTTTTGAAATGTTTCAAAATTAGCAGTTTCATTTGGTTTATGAAAGTGAATCACTCCAAAAGATTTATTTTTTGTTTTTTTACTTTGTCAACTGAGTAAAGTGTTAGTTTCAGTTTGTGTTACTAACACAGCACAGTAATAGTGTTAGTGTTATATTTAGTTAGTTATAACTTGTTATATTCTAGTTTATATAAATGTAAAAGCAAATAGCCAAATATATATATAGATATATTATCTACTATATATATTATTATATATTATTATATAAAGATAAAAAGTTAATTAAGATTGCAAGAAGTATATCATTATATCAAATGTTTATAAACCAAATAGATTAATGTTAACTTAAAAGTTAAGCCTTTTATATGTCTCACATGTTGGTTCTTTGCTAACATTAAAGACATGGTAGCAAAGTGTCTTGCACAAAATGCTGGCTGCGGTTGGGAAGCTAAAAATAAGAAAAGACTTTTTGATGGTACCCAGATATAATAGGTTAAAAATAAAAGCAAAACGAGTAAATAATTTAAGTTGATACATATTTTAAAAAGTATGTGAATAACGTAATTACGTTATTTTATGTAGGTAGTCGTACTTAACTAAATAGAGTTTCAACCAAATCATAATAATCCGCCATCGATGTTTAACTGCTTCGACAACACTGAGGATAACGAAACTATGATTGCCATCTGATGATTATAATTAGATGTTCAATGGAATGTAATAAAGTCATTGAAATCGCTCACATATGGAAACATATTTCTCATAATGTTATCTCAGAAAATGAACAATTACTTTATATCGTAACTATAATGGACAATTTGAAGGTAATTTTGTTGTTGTTAGAAAATAAATGGGAGTAAAGTGACATTAAAGTGACTAAGACAGAACCTAATTTATATAGAAATATACACAACAAAAATAGGTGCTTACTGGAGATCGAGCACATAATAGGCCGAAAATAGAGTCACCACCGCGCGTGCCACCGTCACTCGTTGTGGGAATGTTAGAAAAGTGACAGACGATATTACAATCCTGCCATCAAGAATTTCGTGGTTTTCTTTAAAATTCAATAAGATTGATATATGAAACCGGCAATCAAATTCAGATCAACATTAAAATATGTATAATATGCATAAAGTTTATCCCTGCTCTCTAAAAAGCTGGTCATTACCACCATACCATAAGCTGCGACCGATATCTAGCAGTATTCTGAGCGTAAGGCCCTGTTACGTACGGATGTATTTCATTAAAAAAGAATAACACTACATTTCAAATGTTATATAATTAGAAATAGTTAAACATTTTATTTAAAACATATACCTAATTAATTAATATTACTACTTATGAGTAATATGCATAATACGAATTCTGCATTTTATAAATACATATAACATTATAAAGCACTTGTACATTTGTTTCAATTTGAGTGAATATTGTTAACTTGATAATATATACTTTCTTGTTGTCAAGTATAAAGCATTTACATTCTATATTTGATAGACGTTTCGCTTTTATTGACAAATATGATTAAAACATTTTTTATGATTTAACAAAATTTATCTTATTTTCTCACCTGTAATATTGCCATATAAACATGGCTGCCCGGAGGTTGGCATGGGCCCCTCCTTCAGATTACACATAACTGCGCCTAAGCTTTTAATGCGGCCATTAAGGGCGAATGCCAGCCCCGCAAGGGTTTGTTGATCTAAAATACAGCACAAGAATTCACACGAGTAATACACAATTAAACAATCTAGTTCAAATCACTTAAATTTAATTTATATAGTCATTCAGTAGCAGATAACGTTTAAACTTGAATACCTGTAAAGAAAAGGTCAATATTTCAAATCAAGGACGTATAATATATATTACCGTTTGCGTCCCCACGCAGTGTTACAACTTGCTGCCTTACGTGGTCCAGGCACTGGCGGAAGTTGTCCTCAAAATCAATTACCGCGGTCTTACGTAAAAGTAGTTTGCATTCAAGAATCAACTGAAATGAAAATTTATAAAGCATTCGTAACACAATTGTGTTTCCATAGATGATAATGTTAAAGAACTAGATAAAGCGTTAAATGCTTATTTTAATCGTAATCAACGTTACATGTGTTTGAGCTGCTTCTTTGAATATTTATTGCATCAAAACAATAAAGAGCGTGAACTACAACTTACATAATTTATTAGTAAAGTATTTGGTCTAACGCTCTTTAAAGTGAAATATATTTCAATTAAAGAATTACAAAAAAACTATAGTCAGTCAAATCAACGTAGTATAACACAGTATTAGTATAGATTTAATGGGGAAAGCAGCAAGCATGATTACAGTGCTTTATGGATTCTACATAACTGTAACAAAATATTATTAATAAAACCAGATATTAACGAAGTAAAATAGTAATTTGCTATACATAAATTAACACTATTCAATAACCTACATAATTTACTGAAAACGTACTTTGACATCATTGTTATTCTTCGAATGAAACATTATTTTTACATAATCAACTAGAATGTGACTAGTAAATAAAACGAGGTATCAAACTATATTTTAAATTATACATTACTATTATTATAATTAAATTAGATCTATGTTTGATTACGTATTGGGGATCGCCGAGAAAAGGGAACTGCTTCAAAGCATCGGAGTGGCGAGTGGACCCCGGCAGTCGTCGGATGGTGGCCACACGGTCGGGGTGGCTAACGCAAAATCGATCGCGGTCAAGGGAGAGGCCAGACTTGTACATGTCCACTAAGGAGCTCTAATGGCATAGAAACAAATATTGTTGGAATTAACATTTTATTTCACATTAACTTACTATCTTTCGAAGAACAATGCATATATAACAATAGATTTATGAAGCGAATATGTATTTTGAATAAAAGTGTTATATTACATGATATTATTTAAATAATTTATAATATTATAAAAAATACAATTGAAGAGATAACCCGTTCTTCCTCTGGCTCCCGCTCTACATCAGACTCCCGCTCTTCCTCTGACTCCCGATCTTTATCCTCTTCCGGTTCCAAATCCAGCGGCACTGTCACCTATAATAAACATATTATAGGTGTCAATATTTATTTGATTGCATAACTGTAATCACCAGAGATAGGGCTCATACAACAGTATCTGAACGATGTGGAGCCGCCCAGGGCTTTTCCCTGGCAATGACTGTTACCCAAATCTGTGGCAAAACACCCCATAAACCATATCCTTTCTGGAGTCCCTGAAAGGTTGTCATGCTCCAAACTGGAGCAGGGTAGGCGGCCACCACCACAACAACAACCAGTGATAGTATTTTTTATAAATATAATAATGCTAAAAATAACTACAATGAGAAACAAATTGAAATATTTATAATTGGGACGTTTGCTCAAAATCATTATACCTTAACAAGTATATGTTTAATTAAAACACAAATAAGTAAAAGGACTATTGATATAAATAGATATCAATAGTAACTTACTAATTACTCTGAATAAAAAGATACAATATCAATGAAAAGTTGTAGCAAAGTTGTAAATGGCAAAAAATATGACTTTAGCACAGCTCGATACATCGATTAATTGTCCATCTTTAAACTAATCCTCAACTATGGCACCATCCCATCCTTACTTTTATATTATTTCATTTGAAGAAGCGTGACGTTTAATATAACAAAATAATATTACCTTTGCCTTCTTATTTTGCCCAAGCTTGCCTTCTTCCCCCTGAAAATAAAAATAGCTAAAACGTGTACATATCTAAAACTTTACATACTGACAATAAAATATGTAGTTATAATCTCCTCATTTGTTTTCGGTTAGTAATCTTTGATTAGTCTATAACATAATATGTAGAACCTATTAATATTAAGGTACATTACTAGAACGTTTTAACTGCAAATTTATAATTCAATGTCATAATGTTCATACTGGTATCTGTAAATATCTTTACCTTTCTCTTCACTCCGATTGTGCACGATCTTGTGATGCCTGTAAAAAGAAATAAAGAAATATCTAAATAACATTTATTGATAAAATTATTCATTTTAACAATAGTATGCAATCATTTTTGTACAATTACCTGCGATAGCGGCCACCAAATTGGTCTTGTAGTGGTTGTCCTTCTTGCGAAGGGCATCCCGGAGGCTGGTCCAAAATTTGGTCCCCGAATTCCGGAGGGTACGGTACTCTGATTTAAAAAGGGAAATACATAATCACGTTTAAATGTAAAAGTGTTTACAAGAGATCAATAAATAATTGGCTTACCTATACAAAGACCCTTGGCCACACTTTCCCGCTCTACAGCCAAGAGCTCCCGACGCAGAGCGCATCGACTATAAGTTAGTACAGCGCTGGAAAAAACGCGGAAGAGTGGGCTGTAAAGGGGAAGGGGTGCGGTGAGGTTCTTGAGGTGCTCACTGAGTTTAGCCTCGAGGGGGAATGTTGCCGCTTGAAAGGGGTAAGTAGGTCGCAAACCCTCAGGTATTTCAACAAAGAGGCTAGGGGCAGGGAGGCTAGGTACTTCTGCCGACGGTTCGTGCGATGAGGAAAGGCAGATGGGTCGTGATGAGAGGGAAGGGGTAGACTGGAGTGTCTGTGAACTTGTTGATTGCGCCTGAAGACAATTTAAAGATCACTAATCCAATTTATATCACAAGTAAATATAATACATAATAATGACCAACACTTGTTGATTATAATAATAATAATGTAAGTATCTTTTTCATTTGCTGTCCTAAATATATTCTAATTTTGTAATAACTTACCTTATCTATAATTTGATTAAGAACGATCTTGTCCAGCGTAGACATTTGAGGGAAAAGCTGGCCCATATCTTCCCTCGAAAGATATAAGAAGGATTGTTTGGTGATATTCATGTCTGGAATATAATATATATATGTATATGTAATAAAATTATAAGCCCGATGTTTTAGAATCTATGTTTTTATAATAGAAAAATCCATACCTATCAAACCATCAATTGTGGAGGAGGTGACCCCACATGTGAGAGATGTGCATACCAATCAGCCATTGAGAGAGACGAGGGGGCTGGCTGGAAAATGGAAATGCCACATTTGTATAAAAAATGACATTACAGTTAGACTGCTCGGGTCTACATGTAAGTAGTGGTGATTAAACAATGTGAGTGTTATATTATGTATATAGTATTCCGTATACAGTTACATTAAAATGTTTTGATACCGCTGATAATCATATGTAGTTATAGCCTATTCTATATTATTATTTAGTATACAATTATATAATATGTTCTATTTATTACACTAGCCACTTTATTAAGTTTTAAATAGTTTTATAAAAAATATATTTATGCTATATTATTATCGGTCATTTGTATATATATTTCCTAAAGAAGGGTGTATAAAGTATAACCAAATTTAGTTATCTCACAATAAAAGCCTATTAATTATAAAATAAACACAATGGGTCTACATGTACTTATAACAATTTTATCTTACCTATCAGTTATACTACTAGTATGTACATTAATATTATACACATTGATATTTTATGTTTTTCGGGGAATTTTTTTTATGTAGACCCATTGTGTTTATTTTATAATTAATAGGCTTTTATTGTGAGATAACTAAATTTGGTTATACTTTGTTTTGTATTGAATAAAGAAATGTAACAAATTGTAAGCAACGTATATTAACAGGCTAGAGCTACCTGCTCGTTCAGCGTCATAACATTTAGTGTCATATAAGCAATGCATACAGTCAGGTAACATGCAGAGAAAGA
>JAYRBW010061867.1:0-10176 GCA_036023295.1 Invenusta paracnida | reverse complement strand
ATAAACTCCACCTTGAGAAATATTACCCCAGACATGCTCAGAAATGTCCTCCATGCATGGTTCATGCGATTACGACAAACGGTTGTTGTAGGGGGTAAACATTTTGAACATTTAATTAAGTAACTTCAGTGTGGTAAGGTTTCATTGTGTTGTAACTGTGATCGTTGTAATTAATTAAGAATTTAATTAAGTAACTCATTTTTTTGCTAACTGTACAATATGTTATAAATATTTATTTCATTACAAATATACAACTACATTTTGGTGCATGACTTCTGCCTCACCCTGTATATTGTATTACGCTTACATTAGTTAGTAACTGTAGAAGCTGTTAATCAACATGAAATGTTGTATATAAGTAAAAAAAATTACATCTACCTATGTATATTATGTAGGTATATATATAACCAAATGCCTTCTGTAAAATTAATTATTCGTGAGTCCTATATATATGAGAACCTATAATTTTTTATTATTCCTTAGTATTATTAGAGTTTTAAATTCAAGGTATTCTTTCATACAATTTTAGAAATATTTATTATATATTTTAAACGTATTATGAACATTACAGGAATAATTAGAAAAAACAAATTTGGATATAAAAGTGTATATATATATATATCAGTTTATAATAAACATTTTAGAGCAGTCGATCACATATATAAACAATAATATTCTACACATAAATAAATATATGATTAATATCTAACCGTGAAAAAAGAGTATAAGGAATAATCATGAGCAGTTGTAAAGCAAAATGTAAAAATAGATTTAAGTGTTCAATGTACTATACCTATAAAATTCGTCAAAGAACATCAAATATAGAAATGAGCAATTGATCAGTTTGACTCTTTAAAAGGTTTATACATACGAATATATTGCCAGACATGTAATAAGATAATCATAAAAAAATACATTTACGAGGTGGAAGGATGTAAATGAAAAATCATTATGGCGTACAATTACTGAGCCCAATTATATGAACGAAACACATTCAACAATTTGCGCATAGTATAAATAAATAAAAAGAAAACTAAAATTTGTAATTATTATATTATAGCAAAAATCTTAAAATGTTTAATATAAACATATATATATAAAAAACAATATAAAAATGTGATGTAGGTAGTTATATCACCAAAGTAATTAAAAAGTTGTCTTAAAAATATTCTATAACAATTTATTAAAAAATTTAGTAAACACGTCTTAAACACAGGTACAATTGAATATTTTCTCTACGTACAGTATAAAATAATAAATATTAATCGGAAATTTGACAGATTTAGGTATAAATCAAAAGAAAGACGACTATAAATATTCCGTATAAATATATGATGAATAGCACAAGTGATTTGTGAAACTAAAGAATTGAGGTATGATCACAAATAGTAAAAAAAAGAAGTAAATATGAAATGACTGCAGATATTATATTAGTGCACATTATCCGAAAAGGTCAATATGTTATACATTTGAAAACGATTTTATAAATAGTAAGGTAAATACAACCTATTAAAAAATATAGATGTGTTCGCAAAGGTAACAAAAAAAACAATAATCCCTGTTCTAATAAATAATTTCTTAAAATTTGCTAATATTCCAATATAATTACATATGATATTAATGTTAAAGTAATGAAGATATTATATTTAAAGACGACTTACAGCTATGAAAACAAATATGTACTTTCAAAATGTCACATATAGGTGCCTATAAATATATATTAAGTTTAAGCGGAATAAAGTTTTATCTTCATTTTACTATCAGACTCACTATGAGTATATATAGAAAATATTAGTACACATCTGCAATAATTGTACAACACATTCCTTGTGCGTAGTTAGAAGATAAAAAAACAGGTATTTTTAACTACTGTAAGTCGATATCTGACATTCAAACATAGGTTCTTCCATTGTAAATGGAAAACCACTCGTCTGGACCAGAGATGCCGATAATTTGTCACCATAACTACCAGTTTGATTGTCCAAAAGAATCTTGGCAAGTTCCCTCAAACGGCAGGCTGTATTGGCGGATCCTCCATGTCTCAAGTGGAGGAAGTTAACCCAACGGAAGTAGGCGTGTTCCCAGAAGTCCAGTGAACTGAGGCTACTACACGGTTGAAGAGAACGGCTCATCGGCTTGAAGGTCGAATCCGGGTGATGTCGACTTAGTTGGTAGAGAGGATTGTTGAATAAAGCGAGTGCCCCGGTGGTGAGAAAGCGTTCCCAATGCCAGACGGATCGAATTCCAGGGCGAAGGCCACGTTCGAATTCAGAGGAAAGGGAAAATTCGAGGAAGCAGGACATTCCTGCCGCATCAGCAAGGATGAGAAGGTAGTCCTCTGTGAAGTCAAATTCGAGTGGAAATTGGTGGAGAAGCTGGTAGACACAGTCGATAAAGAGAGCGAAGACTGGACAGTACTCCACTTGCCAGGTCTTGGTACCACTGAATAGGGCAGATGGCGGGCTCACCCAATGCTCATAGCGCCGGGGAAACTCGTGGCCCATTTGGACCCACTCCCGATCTACCAAGGCCTCGAAACCATTCCGCTGACGACAGTCCGAGAACATACAAATCTGGATCAGGCTGCTCACCAAACAAGTCATGTCTCGTCCATACGGTTCCACGATCAGGACCGAATACTCCGTGTTACTTCCGGAACTTGTTGTCAAAAGATTAAGAATGTTGCAGGTCTCCTGGAGTGTTTGACTTACGTGGGAGAGCCATCTGGTCGCCTCGAGGTCTTGTAGCCAGCGACTGTCGTTTGTCTCAAACGTGAGTTGATTGTCCGGTTGGCATAACTCTCGAAGCTTGTTGTGTGAATCTTGTATAGCTGCTAGTGTGGGAAATACTTTGTTTAATTGTATAACCTTTAAGCTCTGATTTGAAGGGTCACTCTTCTGATTGGCAGTGGCAATCTTCTTGGAAAGATTTGTTAACAGCTCCTTCGGTTCGCAGGATTTTTGAAATCTTGCGGAGCGCAACAGTTGTCGCCCAGTCACAGGAGAGGAACAACAGAAAACGGGGCCTCTATATTCGTCGACAATTTGAGCAAATTGAGCGACATCAGAGGCGTACCAACCAATAGGGACGAGATATAGCGGTGGCAGAGATTGGTTTGCATTCCGATATCCTAAATTAAAGTCGCACAAGCTACTCCCAGCTCCACCTGAACCATTCATCCAATTTGAGTAGATTTGTCGAGTGTAGGCGACACGCTCAATTCTCGTAGGTAAACTTTCCCGTCGAACATCCTTTGAAAGAATGAGTGCCTGGGATTTTAATGGAAAAGTGTAGCGGACGAGAACATTTAAGAAGTTAATAATTTCCATCGAACGCAACCTCGCGTTTGGCGCCTCTTTGTTGTAGAAAAACTCGAACTCATAAATGGAAAAATCAACAGAATTAAGTTCCATTTTTAAATAACACTTAGTCAACTCTTCGCTAAAATTGGAGGAGTTAATGGCATGACGCACTCCCCGTTTCCAGAGGATGATGGAATTAATCGTACTAACTAAAATATCATTCTGTCCTATCATGTTGTCTTGGAAGATTGTGAATTTATCCGCTGATCCCAATGTAGTATGTGGAGGCCGGACAACCGTCGTGTCACTGGCGGAGGATAAAACCTCAGGAGGAAGAACGCCACACAAGAAAGAGATTCTATACCGGGAACACATAAGACAGCCAAGTTCGCTAGACCCACCACCCCTTAGAGGATGGTAGCGTTTATTGCGCTGAACACCTTCAAGGATGACAGCATCATCTTTTTCACTCAGGTAGTGGGCTGGACCAAACGCGTTCATAATTTCGATTTTCCAATCTGAAACAGAATAAGCTTGCACAACTATATATTTCACTAATTTTAACAAAAACATACTTCACATGCTTTGAAATACTTTAATAATTGTTTTTTTTTCAATTTCATAGGAAATATACCTTATAGGTACGTACTTGATGTTTTAAATCTGTTTTAAAGAACAAATTCTAAATTTGTAATAGATTGCTTTCATTTCCTTTTATTATATATGTAACATACTTTATTGTTCCAATTTTTTTCTATATGTTACATAAAATATTGCAATTTTTCAAGTTCATGGTATAGATTACAAAATAAAATTTTTAGTTTATTTATTTATTTTTCTTTCATTAAATATTGTAAGGAATTTAAATTGCTCAGTTACAAATTTTATTTTATATGATAAATTGAAAATTGTCACTGAGTAATTTAAATGAAAACATATTTTTATCAAGTAATTATAGCATGTATATATCTTTATGTTGAAATTAAGACAAAAACTTTTTTTTCAAGAAACTAGTATTTTTAATAGTAAATAGTATTATAAATATTATTAATAAAAGTTGCTGATGGATAAAAAATCATGATGGTATCATGTTAATATTTGTATAATACAAAATAATAAAAAGAAATATACACAAATTTTATTAGAAAATTGTAGAATAATACATATATGTTAATACACATAGTATGATACATCCAAAATGTTTTTTTTATCTATAGTCAGCAAAATCGAATAATTATAATATTAAAATACCTAAGTTATCAATTTAATACAGAATTAGATATAATACGATAAAAATATATACTTATAGCATGTTTAAAATAACATTGTATCAAATTTCAATTCAAATTATTATAATTTATTGACAATAAAGATTTTATGGCTAGTATTTATTAACAAATAATGTTTGGCATCCAATAATATTACAATAACAATTAAATATACTAAACATCATAAATATCAAACATTTTTACAATGCTTGAGAGGAAAAGTTAGATTTAGGGGAGTGTCCAGAATGCCACTGGATATCCCCATTAAAGCTATTAGCACTTATTAAACCACAATCAACTACATATTGGAACCTGGAATACCAGAACAAAACACCAGGCAAGTTGTAATGTATCCATAAATTTGCATGTCTTGACATTTAAATATCTGGCTCGCCAAAGAAGATGGACTGGATAAGGACTTAAATATTATTGGTGTAGAAATTTATCTCAAGAAAAAATGAAGGACTGGCTTTATATAAGTTATGTATTAGACAAAAATCTAAAAATAAAATAAAACACTAAAACAGTATCAACAAAAATAGTGAAAAGAAGCAGTGGGCCCAGTTCTCAGCTTGGAACTGCACTCCTCGATGAGTGTAAGCAGTTGAATGCATTGCGGTCATATGTTAAGCAAGGCATAATAATAATTTAAACGTTTTCATTATATGTGCAGTTAAATGAGAAGCTAAAGTGACTTGCATGCACAGAAAAAGATTACATAATATTGGGTCAGAAAAATCCCCTATTTTAGCATTGAGGCGCCTGCACTCTGCCTGCATACATGAGAGTGGTTGAAAGTTATGTAATCACATTTAGTGTGTGTGTGCAGCTAATCCTAACACTCATCCATTTGCATTATTCAGGCTAGAGGAGTGAATACACAACAATCAAATTGTTTTTATACATGACTCTTAAATTTGGACATCATTTGTTATATGTAATGCTGATCCCGAAAGCAATATTACATAATCACTATGGGTGTGATGTGCTGAATTAAGAGTGTACTTTTACATTAAAGTATGCTAGGAAAATGTGCTGAATAATAAGCTATGCTTTCATGGTTTAATTTAACTTAATGACTTGTGTACTTCAGATAACATTAAAATTGTTATAAAAGATTAAGTGCAACGTTTTCATCCACCAGGGGTGTATATATATAATAATAATATTTTATTGACTTTATTCATCTGTCAGCCAAATTTGATGTTTATAATTGAGATATACTTTACATAGAAAATACATATACCTCTATTATATTGCATTTCTTCTAGCCATTATTTACCAAAATCAAAATGATATGTTTGAAAAGCATGTACTCTATCTTGTTGTTATATTTAAAGTATATGGCTACTATCTAAAGATTAATAACCCTAAGGTCACTGAAGACTATACTAATATTTTTGATTATAAGAAACTTTTAAGAAAAATACTCAACATAGACGATTTCCTAGATATTTTATTAAATAAATTAAAGAATACCATTAAATAACTCGGAGTTTTGGGAGCCCCAGTCTCAGATGATATTCATTAACCTTTTAGGTGTATATCATAATCAATAACAGAATAATATACCTGCAGTAAAAAAAAATTCTCTATCTTAAAAAAATGTGCTAGAAGATTAAGCAATATAAATCCTGACATCAGGTGGGTTACCCATTAGGGAAGCAAATTTTTATGACCTAACTGCAGGGCCATTTATTAGAAAAAGAGTTTATAAAAATATAAAACAGCTGCTATGTAGAGATAAAATAATAACTAGATAAGATAACTATTAATTATTTAATTGGATTAATTTAATATGATATAAAAAAATTGCTAAAAGTATAAAATTCCAAGATGTATCTTTTAAATTATACAAACAATTAATTATATGAAAATATACTTCAATAATATAACCTATTGAGGCAAATTTATATAAACAATTATATCAAAAGTAGTAGGACATAATATGATACTAAATGGCTGGAAGGCTTATAGAACCAAATTAATAAAAAAACTGAAAAACAAAGATCAATTCAGAAAAATAATCCTCTAATGCACAAGAACTATTCAGTATGCTAATTAAAAAAAAAGCTGTTGAGCTCTCGAACTTAGACATGTTTAAGGAGTGGATCTGCCAGCAGAATTTATTTACTAGTCATAATAAAACCATTAACATTAGAAGGGTGGGAAGACGTTTATATCAATAAGTATAGCTGATGTCAATTAATGTAAATAAATTTTTGATCATTTCATTGGTAAAAATAAATTATAAAATAAATTTAAACATTAGAAAAACAACCTAAGATGGTAATATAAACATTTTTACATTAAAAAATTACATGTTAGAAGTCTTTATATATACATATATATATATATATATAAATGTACATACAATGAAATAGCAAAATTTTAAAATAATGTATTTTAGCAAGTTATAATTTAGTGAAAATATAAAAATACTAATATGAATGACATTAAAATATGTGTGCAATAACTAAAAAATAATAGATTTATAAAAACCAAGATATGTACCTAGGTTGATTACATAACACAGCTTCAGTTAGGATTATAGATAATAGCTAATTTATACCATTTTTTATGGCAGCTGAGTGCCAAAGATGCACCTGGGATCTTGCAAAATGCTCCCGAAATCCACCATATTAAAATGCTAATTTAAAAAAACCCACTAAGAGATTAAGGTATAAGTAGCTATTACAATGTTGAGATATATGTATGTGTACACTTTGATGCATGCACCACATGTTTATTTTGGCAATCCCAAATTATTTCTATTCAAATTTTTGTAAAATCTTACACTAAATAAACAAATAATAAATTAAAAGTGTTGTATTTAAATGTGAAATGAAAGGGCTAAGCAAAATTATAATTGCCATTTCTTCTAAAATATATATTTTTTAATATTGCACCTAGTTCTTAGAATTCCATAGCTGCTGTGCACTTTGTGGCTGAATTTTATTTTTTTGCACCCAAGATCTCATTAAAAAAGCCATAAAAATGTTGATTTGTACTAGGTTGATTAATTATGTAATACATCTTCAGTTGGGACTACAGAAAAAAACTAATCTGTACAGGTTGTTTACATAACAGTTTTTCAATTATGATTACAGATAATAGCTAATGTGTACCTAGGTTTATTACATAGGTAGAATGTGCTAATAGGTGATTTATAATCTAGTCGACCTATTGGTTCATATAATAACTCATAATTTTATCAAATTTGTTTCACCTGACAAGACAACTCAATGTGCAAGAAGTGCTTGAAGGCATAATGGCCATCAACAGTGAAAAAAGTGGCAATGATAGTTTGAATGAAAGTGTTAAATCTTGGTTTGATGAAGAACCTGACATCATACAAAGTTCTAGCAAAGACAGAGGTGATGATGAACAGCCAGTTACAAATGCAATAGATGAAAGTTATGATGGCATAAGATGGTCATTTATTGAGAGGCCATACATTAGATGCATTGATGAAAAAAATGTTTTTACTGGCACAGAGAGCATCATAAGGTACACCAATGCCATCCAAACTCATTGTTTGAGGCCCCAGTGACCCAGAAGATCCAGAGGTTGATCTTGACTCTGATTCAACCTCAGAGACTATGTTATTAAGAGATTAAGAAGAAAATCTTTCAGTAGCTGAGGAAATTGAAAATGTGAAAGAAATTAGAGAAAATAAAGAATACCTTTCAGCTACAGAAAAAATAGAAGAAAAAGCAAAACAATTAATTCGGAAATATGAATCGATATTTAGCAAACATGACAATGACTTGGGCGATACAACAGTGGTGAAGCATAAAATTGAAACTAGAGGTGCTAACACAATATCAACAAGTCCTCAGAGAATACCACCACACTTAAGACCTCAAGTAATGGAACAATTGAATTGGATGCTAACAAATTGTATAATACAAGAGTCAAACTCAGAATGGTCCAGTGCAATGGTTTTAGTAAAGAAACCAGATAACAAAATAAGAATTTGTCTTGACTATAGAAATCTAAACGTTGTCTCAAAGAAACCAGCAATTTAGCAGATAACAGTGATGCCTGTTTGAAGGTATTGAATGAAAATACTTTCTTTTCTTGCTTAGATTTTTCCCAATCATTTTATCAAAGCCGGATTCAACCAGAGGACATGAAAAAAACAGTATTTATGGCAGAATTCAGACTTAATGAATTTGTAAGAATGCCAATGGGACTAACTGGTTCCCCCTATACCTACAATTGCTTAATGAGAAAAGTCCTTTCAGGATTACTTTGGTCTGTTTGCGCTGCTTATGTTGATGATCTTATTATATTTTCAAAAGATTTTGATCAACACATATCACAATGCAAACAGATTTTTAAAAGATTTAAAGCAGCAAACTTGAAATTAAATCCAAGGAAAGCCTTTTTAATACATAAAGAATGTAAATTTCTGGGAGTATGTATATTAAAAGATGGACTAAAAACTGATCCAGAGAAATCAGAAGCTATAAGAACATGGCCTACACCACAGAATATAAAAGTCAGTCAATTTTTTGGACAGCTCATTTTATTGGAGATTTATAGAAGGATTTGCAAAAATTGAAGGACCACCACATGCACTGAACAGAAAAGATGCAATATTTGAGTGGACAGAAGAATGCAAAAGAGTTTTAACACACTGAAAAATTGCTTTATAAATGCTCCAATTCTCAGCTTCCCAGATCATAGCAAAAAAAAAAACATAGCAAACCTTTCATTTTGGAAACAGATTGTTCAGATCATGTTATGGGAGCAGTACTCAAGTCAGAAACATAAGTTATTGCATATGGAAGCAAATGTTTAATCCCTGAGCAAAAGAACTACTGCATAACTCAGAAAGAATTACTGGCTATACTGACATTTACACAGAAATATCAAACTTTCTTGGTTGGAAAGAAATTTACAATCATCTCAGATCACAAGTCATTACTATGGCTAACACCTATGAAATTTCAGACAGGCAGACTTGCACGATGGACTGAGATACTGACAGACTTTGATTATGACATACAGTATAAATCTGGAAAGTTGCTCACCAATGCAGATGCATTAAGCTGAAAATGATGTCATGATGGATGCCCGACATGTGGGACACAAGAAAAGTTAACAGAAGAACCAGAAATTAACATAATTGTACAAGAAGTGAGCATAACTGGATTATCAGATGATGAATTAATAGACAAACAAGGAGAAGATAAAGACCTAGAATGGGTTATCACAGCTCTATAGGATGAGTTACCACCAGATGAGGATGGAGACAGCACACCAAGAAGGAAAATCTTAGAAAGAGCCTGGAATCAACTAGAATTAAAGAAAGAAATTTTGGTGAAAGAGATCAAAGATCAATTGGGCACAGAAAAGTGTGTACCAGTCATCCCAGCTTATCTTACAAGACAAATGTTAGAAACTTTTCATTGATCACTGGCAATTAGAGGCCATTATGACAAAAGAAGAACTATGAGGATTGGAAAACCACTTCAAATTTAAAATAAATATATTTTTAATAAAAGGCCCAAGCTTTCAATGCTACTAGCATCATAATCATGGACAAATATATTAAAAGGGCAACAATAAAATACTTATATACAGAAAGGCAATCA
>JAYRBW010061866.1:0-10176 GCA_036023295.1 Invenusta paracnida | reverse complement strand
CAGAGATAGCTCGCTGACTCAGCATCTCCGGCACTCAAAAACCCGAACTGTAAAATAGTTGTTCCCCACTTCGTTCCCCACATGACATGTGGATCCACGGTACACCACGAGGAGGTGTTGGGGAAGTTGCTTTTGTTGCCAACTACCTCCAGAATAGGTTCAGAGTTGCAACACACTCATCGGTTTTCTGAATAGGTCTCTCATCTCAGTGATGTTAGTTTTCATTCTCATGTTATTGGTAACCAGGCATTGTAGTAGAACATATTTTGTCTTCGGCTTCTTCCCTATATTTCCTGCATTCTTACGTGTCATCTAGCCCATAGAGTAAGGATTATACAAAGAGTGTTATCTCTTATCAATTTCATATACACCACGCTCTAAATTTTCAAGAATAAATTTTTTTTTTTAAATAAATTTGATGTAAATGGGTAGAGAAAAAGTAGTATTAAATATTTTGATTAAATCTAATTTAAGAACAAATATATCTATTCATACAATTTTAAAATTCGTTAGTTGTCTACAATAAATAATTTATTGCCTGTATATCTCAAACTGTTTAACTATATACACGATTTAATTGCTCGCCTTTTTTAAAACATTATTTAGCATAAGCTTTCATGTATGTAAATAGTAGTATGAACTGTATTCAGAATTAATAAAAGTGAACACTCTTCGTATAATTACTTTGTGATCTAGCCCTTCTGTATTTTATCCATTTTCCAATACATGATGTCAGATTATCGGTCTATTGGATACGAATTCTTCGGGGTTTGAAACATTCTTCAACTATGGCACAATTTTTGCTTTTGTTCTGTATAACTTTTGCCTAGTTAAACAATAAATTTATCACGGATGTGATCACTGCGAGTGCTTCAAAGTCAGGGGGTAATTCTTTGAGTAGTCTGGGTGTATATAATCTGCTTCTGCTGCCTTCTTTCCGTCAATTTCCTTAACCCTAGGACGTACAAAACAATTTACTACGTTTTCATATAATGAGGTCATTTGACTTAATAATGAATTTGTTACATTTTTAAAAATTATTTTTTTATTCTCACTAAACTGGAAACGAATTTAAAAACATGTATATTCAAAATTTATAACATACAGATATATGGCATACAGATAATGTTAGTGTTAATTGACTGTTGTGACTGAGTATATGACATACAACAAGCAAATAGCTGCCACAAATCTTCAACTTGGTCAACAACTTCAATACTTCAACTTGGTTTTGTTATGTTTTTATAGGTCATAGAACTGGCAGTTGCTTCTTTTATTGCCAGCATCATTTGAGTATACCAGTGGTCATAAGTGCTTGCTGTGCGGTGGGATGATGCTGATTGCTCATGCTGATAATCCTCAACCAGACCCATGGCAAGCTCGTATATGAAGGTAAATCGCGACATCCGGGCGTTATTGGATATAGCTTTTCAGAAAACAAATGCATTGACTGCAGCAATATTGAGTACATTGCAAAATTCCTAAAGGCTAACAGCGAGTTCCAATCCTTTTTGTATAATATCGCAAAATCTGATCAATTGCATCGACACCCGTTTTATACATGTTGTATTTGAAAACCATTAGTGGCTTGTGGAGGACTCTGGCCTCCACAGAGTCGTCAACTGAATCAGTGTGGTTTCCTGATGAAAGCATTAAGACGTTCTTATTGACTTGTGGCACAAACAACACGATTATGGCATTTTCAATAAAGGCAAATTTGAAAGGGTATTTTTGACGCCCTCGCGTAGCTGGAATTTCTGTTAGAATTTCACGTTTATTTTTGCGAATGGTACACAGTAGCGTCCTATTCTTTGCCTTCAGCTTTTGAGCCTGTAATAATGAAGTAAATAAAATATCGGTCACAAAATAGCATTCACTTCCACTATATTTGTCCACCAAACGCAGAACAATATCTTCACCAAGTGTACTAACCCGAGTACGACGAGTTTTCTTTCCAAAGTAATGATGAGTTTGTAAGACATACTGGGTAGTGGAATCAGCCGAAATCCGTTATTTGATGCCAAATATCCCCGGCATTTGTATTGGATGAATGGGCAGCGATTTTGCATAGAAAGTAGTTGTTCATCAAAAGTAATGTTCTCCGTCGGATAATACAGCTTCTCGGTATTAAATTGGAACATTTTGAATAAGAACCATTAGGTGTGTCCAGAAGTAATGGGAGGGGAGATTTACGAATAAAGTTGTAAGGTCTTGGAGCCCAAGAAGCGTGCTAACTGGACCCAAACTTCCTGACAGTTGGAAAAAGTGGAAGATATTGTCATGGGTTGTCATTAATATATATTTTATTAATGCATTCTTTAAAATTATTATTAAGTACATATTAATTGACGTTATTTTATATAAAACACCATACATTTTATTGTTTATGTTTTCCTTTTTTTGTTTCAGTTTGATATTTTAATAAAACGGGAATTTTAGTTTTAATGATGGCTGACGAGGTCGATATCTTTGCGGACGTATTTTTTGGGTTCGAAGGTCAAAAGATGATGATCTGATAAATGATGACAATATCAGGGGTGAAGACGAAGAAGAGAACTTAGACTATGTATGTCCCTTGGGAACCATTTTTTTGTAAGTATTAACATACGACACGATTTACATACAAAAAGATCAAAATATTCCTGAGATAGGTGTTTCCTTGAAAATACTAAACTGCATTTTTGTTCTATAAACTTGTTAAATATTAGAGAAATATTGTTAAAACACTGATAACATGAATTATAGCTATGTGTTCCACTTCAATGGGCATACCAGATGTCAAGGGGATGCCAGCTTTGGGTCTTTCAAAAACACGTAACGCTCACATGATTCTTCAACACTCGATGAACTCGGTATAATAGTTACTCGAAGTAAATTTTGTTGATTATGTTGATGGAAACTGGACAGATTGGAAAAAGTTTGTTACACAGAACGAACTAGGGGCATTCCCCATTATTTCGACGGACTTATCACTACATTCGTATAACACGATCAGCTGGACAAAAACAAATTCTGGCGAAAAAGCCAGCTGATGAACTATTATCAGACATTTCTATTCAAATTCCGACTAACTTCCAGACTGACAAAAAAATTGCCTCAAAATGTTTATCCGTGAAAAGATATAACTATCTCATTCAGAATATTGTGCCATTTGTCCGTTTAGCATTTCGCAATTCATTCATCAATATGCTTACAAATGACCTCCGCCAGTTTCAATGCCAAGTCCATCTAGAAAGTCAGCAAAATCAACAATAGTGCATTATAACTTTGTAATTCTATGCTCCGGTGCACTTATTTCAATTGTTTTTCGTATTCTGACAATTTATTTTATCCTATCAATGCTTCCAAACTTGCAAATATCTTACATATATTAATCACTTAATTATCATATTTTTATTCTAAAGATTCCTCACACAGGTTCTCTATTATTCTTTACTGTGTCATAATATTTCTAAAAACAATTATGTAACTGTATTAATGCTTAAATACACGGTTGTTTCTACAATTAATGTTGTAAAAACTGTCTTGTTATTCATTCATTAACTATTCATTCACAAATGTTCTCTTATATTTAAAACGTTTATAGAATAACAATGCAATTAAATATCTTCCAGGAAACACCTATCTGAGAAATTTTATGATTTTTTTGTAGGTATGTAAATCGTGTCATATGTCAAATCCTTACCAATACATTCTTCCAAGGATATATGGTCCAAGTTCCCTGTTTCGTTTTCTTCTATTTTATTGTAATCATTAAGCAGATCATCTTGGTTTTTGACTTCAAATCTAAAAAAAATACATTTTCAACTTTAAAACTCTCTCCTGAAAAATGTCGTTTAAATACAATGCCTCAACTATCAACATAGATCAACACATTGTGATTGGTCGAGAGGAGGGCGGCAGGGTGATTGGGGTGAGCTAGAAAGACTGTTACCCTACTACTAACGGTATTCATCCATGTGTCCGAGAAAGTACAACACCAGAATCGTAAGTAAAGCTACGAAACTGTACGAAAGAACCATGCAAGGAGCAGAAAAAGACCCACTCAACATGCTGGCGAGGAAGAACAACAAAGCGAGATTAAAAATCACGGCGGGATGGAGAGACAGGCATTAAAGCAAGTAAAGACGGCAACTATGCCACAATACCAAGAGAATGTAGAGCTAGAGGTGTTGAACGACCAACATGGAAAAGAGTTCAAAACAACAGGATCACCACTAGTATCGAAGGATCCATTGACAGAAACAGCGAAGCTGAAAGAAGAAGGACTGAGGCTGAAAACTACTTAACAACCCTAAAGAAGGCTAACTCAACTATCTACACCGATGGGTCAGCCATTAATGGCGACAAAAATGGCGGCGGAGGGATTGTGGCTTACTGGGCAGACGGCAGTAAAACAAAAGAAGCCATCCCGTTAGGGATCCACTGCTCAAGCTGCAGGACAGGACTCACCTGGAAGTGGACGAAAACGCTGAACACCTCCTACTGAAATGTCCGAGATGGAAGACCAGTAGGCGGGCGATTTTTGACACTTACAGCCTCAACCCCAAAGAAATCTTCAGAAACCCACACAAAACCCTCATATTCCTCGATAGGATCGGCCGTGGACAGCGGTCGGCCGGGAACCCTTGTGCTCAGTCAAAGTTAAAATCAAGAGATCGATAACGATAAGTGGTCCAACAGGCTATACAAAAATACGTTTCGCTTCTTTATGATGGGGAAAAAACGGTCAAACCTTGGAAACACATCTAACTTGCGCAGGAAGGACCGATGCTTGCTGGCTCAACTCAGAAGTGGTCACTGTTACTGGCTGGGGAGTTTCAGGAACAAACTCGGAGGTATTCAGCAAAAGGGAATATGCAGGTGGTGCATAATTGAATATGAAACTATCATACACATCATGGAAGTTTGAATCGATATAAGAATACGTTGACTTCGAAAAGCCTTCAAGATTTGAAACCGAGCCGACCTCCGAAATAAACCTGAGAAGGTGTAATCTCTTTCGTCTGGAAAGCAATCAAGCTTTTGTAACCACGCGTATGCGGAAAAAAATTTACTTACAACAACACCTAACTTGTGGCATACCACTGCAGCTACTGCCAAAACAGTCACTCCACAATTATCGACACAATAGTAATGCAAACCAATCCACATAGAAGCAAGCACACCTGGCCTGGCTGCTGCATCTCCTCCTCCACTTCCATCAATACCAAAGCTAAGATGCCCTGAGGTGTATAAAACAAATATGAACTTTAAAGTGTTTAATAGAAGGGTAATAGCATACCTGGCGGCCTCTAATGTACCTCGAGAAAAGTATATCATGTATTATACCAACTTTCTAGGCGAAGATGCATTTCAGAGGTACTTACAACTGGACGAAAGCAATCCTTGTTTGACTTTTTGACGAATTACTTCACCACCTCAGTACCGAATATATGGAAAGAGAAAGAATTCCAGAGCTGCATCTTTATTGTTACAAAACGTAACACAGAAACAAGGACAGACATTTAAAAAGTTCTACAATGCACTCAAAAAAGAGTGCCGACGCGCATCCTTACAACCTATATTTATTGACCAACGTAGGGTGGAACTATTTTTTTGGGGTCTAGTTTCACCGTCATTGCGACTATATCTCCTTCGTACATACAACTAAACGACCATAGAGGTAACACCTCATTAGGTGTTACGCTTTGCAGAAGACGAAAAAGCGTTATTTAAATTAGTAGAGACGAAACCGACCAACACAGAACTGCGAAACAAAGTAATCCAACTCACACAGCGTCTAGAAACCAATACAATTATTGTACTATGTGTCGGCGCGAAGGCCACTCCGATAGTCGGTGTTAGCGTAATTTCAGACAACAAGAGACACTAGAGTTCCGACCAACCACAAATTCCAGAACACCATCTGCACGAAGACCTTTCTCTACATATTGTTAGCGAGATGGACACTTAGACAATTGGTGCTGGATCCTCCATCCGGAATCCTGAAAAATACACAGCCAGTTCAACAAGCAGAAAGAAGAACAGCACCAGTAACAATGCTTGCTGCCGTAGATCCACCAGCCTCCGTCGAAATGACAATTGATGCAAAGAAGCTGTTATTGATAATCGATACAGGAGCCACTTACTGCATACTAAACAAAATATATTTTGACAAGCTTCCAGTACCGAAGCAAGCATCTTTACCACTGACAGAGGATTTAGTTTCTACAGATGGCGGAATTCTTCCTACAGTCTAAACGCCTGTTTTCCGTACACAACTAGGACCCATCTCAGAATTACAAGACTTCTATCTAGTGGACCATCAAAAGGTACCTTCCATTCTAGCACAGACCTTTCTCACTAACTTTGATTACACTTATAATTAGGCAAAGAAAACAATCACCCTCAATAAAGCAACAACCAAACTTCATCAAAATGTGAAAGTTTCTAACACTCACTTCATTCTTACTGACAAGGCAATCTCGATCCCAGCCTTCCACGAAGTTTGTTTCGAAGCGAAAGTGGTCCTTCCAACAGACAAAATTGGATTTACAGATTGTCGAATACAATTAGGACGGAAAGGATTGCTAGCTGCATACTAGAATATTGGTACAGGTGGAAATACTCACCAGTGTGGAAAATTTCGCTGAAAAAGAGGTAATCATACAACCTCAAATGTAAATAGGGAAATTTCATCCTCTATCAACAACGAAGACACCTCCCACGTCAAATGTTATCACAACAAACTCTCCAGAAAATAAAACGTCACCAGTTACACCAGATGAACTGCTCCGACAATTTCATATTGATAAAATAAATCTTGTAGGAGAAGATGTAGAACAGTTGAAGCAACTTCTGTTTCAGTATAAGGACATAATTTCCTTAAGCGAAATCAACATCGGGAGATTCCCGCATCTGCTCCATACGATGGACACAGGTAATAGTCCAGCGAGTCGGCAGCCACTTAGACAAACTAACCCTCTGAATCGTGCATAGATTGATCGGCAAGTCACCGAAATGCTCAATTGAGACATTATCCAACATTCAACATCATCTTGGTTAAGTTTCGTCGTCTTAGTGACGAAAAAAACGGTCACAGAAAACTCTACAATGACTATAGAAAAGTGAATCAAGTCTGGACGAAGATTCCTCTTCCAAGAATCGACGACTCTCTTGAAGCGCTGTCACCGGCACAAGTATACTCAACATTTGACCTTGCAGCAGGATACTGGCCAATAGGCATAGCAGAAAGTGACTTTCCAAAAACAGCATAAGGGCCTGTACGAATTCAGAGTCCTCTCAATTGGAATCGTTAATGCTCCAAGTCTATTCCAGAGAGTGATGCATCTAGTACGTCACAATCTTGAATACATTACATGCCTTCTCTATCTTGTTGATATCATCATTTTTACCAAAAATGTTACACTATTTCAGAGAATGAAAATCATTTTTCAAAGACTCCGTCAGTTTAACCTACGCATCAAGCTGCAGAAATGTCAATTTTTCAAAACACCAGCTCAGTTTCTTGGGAATATTGTTTCTGCCGATGAGGTACAAACAGATCTGGGTAAAACTGACAAAGTTGCGATTGGCATACACCCTCTACTATTAAGGAGTTACAAGTGTTTCTCGGCGTCGCTAACTATTATTGGAAATTCATACCCCAATTTGTCGAAATAGTATTCCCCTTAAATCAACTATTACGATAAGACGAAAAAATATAGTGCAGAAAAACAACAGACAGCCTTCGAAACACTCAAAGTTTCTTTATTATCCACGGAGGTATTAGCATATCCAGATTTCTCAGACTATGCAGGGAAATTTATTCTTGACACACACCCCCCCGAATTCTCTATTGGAGCAGCGCTCTCACAAATACAAAACGACCAGGAAAGACCAATCGCCTTTGCAAGTCATCATCTCAACAAGGCTGAACTAAAATATCGTGCCTTTAAAAAATAACTTTTGACTTTTCAATTTTTTCTAAAGCACTTACGCTCCTTCCCAGTGAATCGGAACTTATAATAAATAAAATGTTGCATAATATGTGACCTATTAAGTCTTTCCCAGACATTTAAAGTCACATTTTATGTTATTTTTTGTTTAGTAAGTTACATTTAATGTTATTTTAAGTTTGGTAAGTTACATTTTATGTTATTTCATGTGTAATAAGTCATATTTTATGTTGTTTTAAATTTAGTAAGTCACATTTTATGGTATTTCAAGTATAATAAAATATTTTTTATATTATTTTAAGTATAGTAAGTCACATTTTAAGTTAGTTCAAGTATAATAAGTTACATTTTATGTTATTTTAAGTATAGTAACTAACATATTATGTTATTTTACGTATAATAAGTCACATTTTATATTATTTTAAGTATATAGTAAGTAACATATAATGTTATTTTAATTACTTTACGCTACATTTTATTATTTTGTTCTTTTGAGTATAGAAAGTCACATATTATGCTATTTTAAGTATAGAAAATCACACACTTGTTATTTGAAATATTTTAAGTGACATTTTATATTGATTCAAATATAATATAGAGACTTAATACATTCATGTAACGTAGTTATAATTTTTATCTCAAATCAAATATGGTAAACTACAATTTACGTTAAATAATTAACGTTAAATATATTACCCATTTTAATTCGCAGGGCTATATTACATAAAAGTGTTACAATATTAGAATTTGTATTATTATATACTAATCTATATTATATGTAACTGCAATTATCGTAAATTACTTATGTTAATTTCAGTATAGCAAACTGTAATATGTATATGATAAATAAGTTAAATGAAGCTCATAGAATACGTAAGATTTACATAAAATACGCAATTACATAAAATACATAATTAATTTAGACTTAAAATGTTATTAGACAAATTTTACCAAAAATTTACAATTAAATCAGAGAATATGAAACATTAAAAAAAGTTTATAGAGTAGCTCATTTTTTTGTATGCTTTATGTCCAAGCCCTTCTGGCTGATGGCCGGGTTAGCTTCTTAACAACCGTTCGGAAACCGCCGAAGCGCAACTTCTAGATAAAAAAGGAAAACCAAATATTACTTATAGTATTCAGACTAAATTATAAATATTATTAATATATCAGTATAATAACCCTGTACACTAATTAAAAATTAAATAAATTGTTTATTTACTCTATGATAATAACCATATTATATTAAAGGAAACTGTATTGTGATATTATTCAGGTGTACTCATATACATGCTATTTCAATAATATCGTATAGCCATATTTTGACTATTACTTCTACTTAGTGATATTTTTATATGGTTAAGTTATATTATGATTTAGACGGTTATTTTGTGATGTTCACTACAATTTCAATAAATAGAACCGAAAAATTATATATATAGTTTCGACTCTTATTGATTTTGTATGCAGTTGTATACTACTGTTCGACTACCCAAAAGCATTTGGCTTTGCAAAATAATGTTTCTAAAATTCACAACAATTAAATCTTTTATGCAGTAGAACAGTTTTAGATACACAGCCACAGGCAATGAATTATATATTACAGACAACTGTCAGTTACGTATGTCCTAGTCTGCGGTCATGAACTCTTATGACTAAGTAAATGCTATGAATGCTTCAAAATTACACTTCACTAATAAACGATGTAACCGACAGAAGAACTCAGTTATGCTCTCATTATTAAAATGTCGACATTGAAAGAACGCCTTGCAAGGGCCAAATCAAGCACTTTACTAAGACGCAAGGCCTAGTTGCGTCGAAGTAAAGTGCTTGGTTTGGCCCGAAAACTCTCAAACGGTCAACACTGCTTGTAAGTGGCTTTTAGAGCTGGTAATCTATCATAAATATGAGTGTCATTATTCCTTTGACGACATGGAAGTAATTTTCAAATTGTCAGAGGAAAAACTAGCAAAATTTGAAATTGAAATTGTCAGAATATCACAAATTATTAGAAAATATGTTAATATGTACTGTATAGTAGTCGTTTGAATAATCCGTTTATAGCACGCCACTAGGTATAATGTTGAATCCTCTTTGATTCAGTAAAATAATAATATAATAATGTTTCTTATTACAACTGTATTTAGTAGGAACGCGTGTGTCCAACGAATGAGTCTTACTGCAAGAAATATGCAGTGACAGCGTTACAAATAGATGGTTAAAGGCTGATCAATAA
>JAYRBW010061865.1:0-10176 GCA_036023295.1 Invenusta paracnida | reverse complement strand
GAAGGGTTTAGTTCATAGGGGGGTTAAACTAGAAGAATCTTAAGTCAATATAGAACCCCATATATATATTTGAATTGGGACACGCACATATAGTAATTCAAAGATTCTTACTTGTGAACATTTTAATATATAGGTATAATAGGTATACATATATTATTTTACATTCATTTCAAACATTTAGCCTATTAGATTCATCTTTTTAAATAACAATCTTGAATACTTAACTTATTTAAGGGAGGTATCTCGCGTGCCTATAAGCTATATATGTACTATGACCGAACTTTTCTAGTTATTTCAATTTGATAATACAGTACCTCTCAATCTTACATCTCATTATATATCTACCCTTCCACAATTAGAAAGAAAATGTAATTTTCAATGATTAATTGAATCTAAACAAAAACGACAGCGTCGCAAAAACGAAAGACAAGAAACGAGCTACTCAAAAAAAAAAAAAGTTAAAATTATATTGATGATAGGAAGTACAGCCTATCATCATTGATGGGCTGTAAAGTAATTGATATAAAAATGGCGCCAAGATTTAATTGTTCCGATGTTTGCTGTTTAAAATGCATGAAGGTATAGATCCATAAGGAACATACATATATTATATCGAAATAGTAAAATTCATCAAAACATAAACAACAAAAATTATGAAAAAATAGTGGCAATGGTATAAATTATATTATTTTACTATGTTATAAAAATTGACTTACTTGAAACAGCCACTTTTCCATTCATGATGTGGGTTTCTTTGCTTTTGTAAAAATGTGCCATTGCCTAGAATTTTTTATATCTTCATGCATTTTTAATAGCAAGCATCGTAACAATTAAATCTTGGCGCCACTTTGATATCAATTTCTTTAATGGTTGTACTTTATATCATCTATACCATTTTAGTTTTTTTTTAGGAGCTCGTTTCTTGGCTTTCATTTTCTTTAGACATCAATTTATTTTTTGAAAATATTTCTATATTAATGCATATTCCTATTAATTTCATTCATACAACTTAAATGATAATTATTTATCTATATTTACAAATCCTGAAATACATAGTAAAAAAAATATTCTTGCATATTTCGTCGTTAATTATATTTATTTCCAAAGGAATTATATTTTTCTAAGTAGTATGAGTTATACGCAATTTTTTAGATTTTAGTTTAAACGCTTGAATATGAAAATTAATCATTTTAATAAAAAAACAAAATGTGTCGAAATTATTCACTTGAAATAGCCACATTTTGTTTTAATCTCAAATGAGTTTCAGTATAATGTATAGTTAGTTTTATTTTCCCTTAAAAATAAATCTACGTATTATTTTGTTACATATTGTAGGTAAGACTGAGTACTGCGTTTATTCTAAAAAGGTCAATTTTATATAGAAAATGTATTTTCTGATAACGTTAATATCAATTAACTTGGCTGACAAAAATAAATAAATAAATAATAACAATAAAAAGAGAAACAATTTTTCATCAAAATTGACCACTTTTAAAAAAATAGTTAGAAACCCTTTTAAAAGTTCACATTAGGTACATTTTGTTCCTTAGCGCTTGGTGATTATACTGATACCAAAAATTAGGCCTATTCTCTTTAGCATTAACGACTAGAGCTGTTAACATCTCTCAGGCTAATTGCTGACGCTCTTGTTTTTGGGTTGGCGATGCTACCGTATCGTCTAATTAAATTTCGCACTAAAAATAGAGCATAAATATCAAAATATAACCAATCTAAGGTCAAAGAAAAATTGATCTTCTGGATCTAAATTGTTAATTTTGTTTTTAACCATGTACTGTGTTTTTAAATTTTGAAAAAACACTTCTTTTATAAATATAATTTAGACTTATATTTTACTACATTCTGTTACAATTATCGAAAAAATTCAATTCTTAATTATGAATCAAAAGTACCTAATATATATATTCATATTAGAAATACTACTTTATAGTACTATGACTGATTTAAAGTATAAAATAATTCGTATACTTTATTCAATAGAAAAAATCTAAAACTTTAGAGAGCAAACTAATTTGTAGAGACGTACGTACAGTATACATTATCAACTCTCCGCTGATTTTGAAAAATATAATCGCGAAGTTCTATTTAAAAGATATATACCTACCACCGATATTATTATTTTAACATCACAACTTTTCCTTATCTAATATAACATACACAGAATAAACTTAATAATTTAGGGTAAATTGCAAATACGCTTGCCGGGTTTATAAATATATATCATTTTTAAATAAGTAGTAGCAAAAGGAGACGTAAGCTTTGTGTATATGTGTGTGTAACAAGCCAGCTATATACTTATCAATAAAATAGTGCAATTTTAGATTTAACGTTTTAAAGAGAGTGGGTTGGACTCTAAACTCGAAGATAGAAAGTTCGAACCCCGGTACATACCCCTGGCTTTAACAAACTGAATTTTTGCTTCCCTCCTAACAGTCGGATAGAATCCTTGATTGTTCTGAGTGCTTTTATACTGGAATGAGTGAGAGATGTACGATTGGTCCCCATTAGGAATTTGTTGTAAGAAAAACTTTGCTCTGATACTTCAGCACTACCGTGGAATAGTTTGAGAGCAGCATTGATTGTCTTTGATAAAATTGGATACTTTTCTATTCCATATCTGTGTATTTGATGGCAAAGACTTAAGTGCTTAATACTGGTCAACTGGTAAATACTGTGTTTCTCCAAATATAGATGTGGCCTTGTATACCATGTCTCAATGGAATACCTCAATCAATCATTGACCAAAGAATTAATGTCATCTGTATTTGGCTTTCGGTTCCTTTCCAAGTTCTTTGACAAAAACTGACCCAGATTCTTGAGTTCTGACCTGAGGATCAATACACTGTAGTGTAGAGGCTTCAAAATTGATTTGGAAAATGGTTGTTTCTGTAGAAGTTTGTTAGCAATAGTAATGTAGTAATGAAATGAAGCTTTGCTTCAAACATTGGATCCTTCAGATTTTGTTTAATTCTTTTGTAGTGATTGGTAGCAACTTGGCTTTCACTGATTTTCTTATCCTTAATTATGTTTGGTATGGTCTCCAAGAAGTGAGTGCTGCTAGCTATTCAACCAATCTCTTGAAAACAGGCATCAAAGAAGACCATCTGCTTTCAACATGGAGAAGGAAAATGTTATCATTCAATTCAAGGATTGCTTGAACAATTTTGTAGTCTTCTCTGCGGGCTGAGGAAAGCTCAAACCAATTGAAAACATCATTTGCCAATTCATCAATGACCCATAATAAAGCATTTAATCCAGCATTAAATGCATTTGAAACAGTTAATGGAGTGTGCATGAGCCCATATCTATTAATTGTGAGCAACCGTTATCCTCACACCATTTGTTCAATAGTTTACGAAGAGACGTGTTAACATTTGAACCATCACTGTAAAGCATAAAAAATTTCGATGCTGGAAGTTTATTTTTTGTCAAAGTATACTTATTACTGCAGAAAAAAGTTTGATAGATTCAGCATGACCAAAAAAATGACTGTCTAGATAATGAATAGTTACTTGAATTGTGGAACAAAAATATCTGATGTGTATATCAAATTGTTTGTCAATTGCAGCATTTGTGGTTTCATTACAACACTTAGGCAGAAAAAGGACTTGGATTTGAGTATATCCGACACTAGTTGATTATGTAAATATGGACCTAAACCAAAAGCAATACAACTTATACCTTTTCACGTTGCATTTCGAAATCCTTAACAATATTGCTGTCAGGAAACATAGCTACAAATATTTCCTTGATTCCTTCAGTTGTATTTTTGTGACCCAAATTGCCACTGCTGTGGTTATCTTTTCCCTATATGAAACATATTCCATTTTGAATTCAGTTCCAAATTGCCTTGATTTATTATAAAAAAGGATTGGTTTCCATTCTATTCATTTGTAAATAACTTGTATTTAGTGCTTTTTGAATGTCGAATCAATGCTTGCTTTTCTAGGTTAGTTACTGAAAATACCTTGCTACACCATATACATTTTGCTTTCTTGTCAGATCCAGTGCACCAATTTCATATTAAATCATCATTGCTGTCTTTTTCAGATAACCAGTTTTGCGAGAATTTGCACACTCCACCAGACATTTGTGTGAAATAAAATAGTAAAAGGATAGGGTACATAAAATGTCTAATCATTAGGTATATTAAGTTGAGTTCATAGATGAGTAAATTAACCAAGCAAAAATACGCAAAAATGAAAGTAAATGTGACATTTTTATGAAACTAAACAAATGGAATTACAAAGAATTATATAATAATATACAATATTACAAAACAGAATTCCCGAAAAATAGTAATTTATTGAAATCATTAACATATGATATGTGACATTTTTATAAAACTAAACAAGTGGAATTACAGAAAAAAGTATGGCACCATATAGAACAATTAAGCTTTATTAGTTTTAAGGGGTGGGAAATATGTATTTTATTTGACTTTGAATGCTGGATATTGGAAAAATCATGTCCATACAAAAAAAGTGAATAATGTCTACAAGAAAAAATATATATATAAAGCCAGGCAAAAAGTAACTTCAGAAACATAGGAGTACATAGGAGCTTAAAAAAGGAAATATAGGGGCTGTCACAGGCCTGCATGTTTAATTATAAGCATAAAACAACACATCCTCTTAAAAAATGTGTGCAACATGATAATTCAAAAATGTAAAAATTGTATATTTTCATTTTACTATCTTTTGATTTAAATACTCAGTCTTTAAAGTGAGGCAGCTATTCTATATAATATTTAAAGAAACTATAATACAGGGTGGCACAAAAGTTAGTATACTCTCAATAGGAAAATATATGAAGTGAATAATTTAGTTCCATAATTGTTTATTTATACAATAGACGATATCATTTGAATTATTACTACATTATGTCTATGAAAAATTATATGGGTACCAATTTTCATAGATATCGATATGATCTATTGATTAATTTTATAATTTTTATTGATTTTTATAATTTGACTTATAATGCAACGGAAGCTTAACTTTGAAGAGAGGAAAGTTTGTCTGACACTATCTGGTGGAAATACCAAAATACCACATTGATTGTTAATGAGTGGCATAACTATGTACAAACAAAAACACTAACACGCCTGCCAATTTATAGGATCAGAGATAAGTTTGACGAAACGGGAGCAGTAATTGATTTGCCACGTAGCGGCCGACCTATTATTGCAACTACACAGGAAAATAAACAATTAGTTGTACAAGCATTTGTAGAAAATCCAAACAATTCCACTACGAGATCATCGGCAGAGTTAGGAATTTCGAGTCGTTCTCTACAGCGTATCTTGCATTAATTAAAAATGAGACCATACATACCACGTTTAATACATAGACTAATTGGGGATGATAATGACAGACGCCTCCAATTCAGTGAATTATTTAAAAGTCAAGCTGATGATTACTCGAATTTTGTAAATCAAATAATATGGACCGATGAGGCCAATTTTAAATTAAGTGGCCATGTAAATCGCCAAAATAGTATTTACTGGGCAGACACAAATTCTGTGAATTATTTAAAAGTCAAGCTGATGATTATCCAAATTTTCTAAATCAAATAATATGGACCGATGAGGCCAATTTTAAATTAAGTGGCCATGTAAATCGCCAAAATAGTATTTAATGGGCAGCACAAATCCTTCCTACACAATTGAAACCCAGTTGAACCAACCAGGATGCAGTGTGGGGAGGTATATCATCTTCAGGTCTTATAGGCCCCTATTTTATAACTGGAACTCTTAATGGAGAGAAGTATCTTGAATTGCAACAAACAAAAGTTGTTCCTCAATTACAACAAAGACCAGATTTCAATACAATTTATTTACAGAAAGATGGGGCACCTCCCCAATATGCAACGAAAGTAAGGGAGTTTCTTGACACTACATTTTAAAATAGATGAATATATGAGATTAACTTATACATTACACGGTATGCGTTTACGCGCCATGAAAATGATTAGAAATATAAATATATACATGTATACATACAGGTATATAATAGTCATTTGGGAATACGCGATAAAGTAATCAAATGAACGAGAATACAATTTTTGATTAGGTATTTAACATATTTTCTTTTGGAAAAATCTAATCAAAATTTCCTTCCGCGTAATCCCTAGAGGGATTAGAGTAGGGTAGAGATTTTTTACAAATTATGACAATTCTCTCTCTTCTCTATAGAATTATGCGGGAAGAACATTTCGATTAGATTTTTTCATCAGAAACAATGTTAAATATCTAATCAAAATCACGAACATGTTTCAAATGATTAGTTTATTGATTAAAATGTACGCAAATTGCGCAATATTCCGTAATAAGTTGAAAAAATGGGCGTGACCCGTGTACAAGATGTGATTTTTGTGTGTCTCTTTGTCTTACGTATTTTCTTATGCCTCTAACCCTAACCATTTATATATCTGCCTATCTATCTATCTATCTAGAGATCTAACTATCTCGCTGAACTTATTTCTTGTTCTACATATAAATCTACTTTTTAAGTAGTATAAGTAGCTGCATAACATAAAATATAATTTAAATACTCTTTTATATTATATGTAATACGCACTTGTACATACATACATATAAGACACAGCTCTAATATATGCGTTTCTTTAACACTATACATATCTTAATAAATCGCTATTTTCTCAATATAATATACTAAATGAGCGCTTATTACATTATATGTATACTAGAATCACTATATACATTAATAAGAGAGAGATAGAGTGAAAACACGACATAGTGTTATAATCCTATATACCATATTATGATAAGAAAAATAATGAATTCTTAATTTTAGTATTAAGAAAAATTATACAGAATTCTTTAAACATTTTCTTTATATATTGTATACATATAATGTTTATATATGCCTATAGGCGGTATATACCTATCTGGTAGGTATAATATACACCTACACACATTCAAACATGCTCAAACTATATATATATGTATTGGAACTATATCTCTTTATATAAAATATATCGGTATCTTACCTTAAAAATAAATGAAGGTAAATAAATTAACTTTTAAACATAACATTTATAACATAGCAATCCATTTCACCAATTATGTAAATGTTACATATTATGACACAAAGATGCCTTTCAATTAGAGGTTGGGTGTGTCTCTCAAAGAAGGAGGGGTTCTGTCAACCAATCAAAATCGAGACAAGGCGCCAGTGAATGAGACGGCTGTAACAGTATATAAGAGACGCGCGCGTTCGTTTTTTTTTAATCAACTTTGCTTGACGCTGTTAAACGGTCCTATCCTCACTCCTTTCTCATTCTCAATATGACAACAGCAGCTAATTTTATTATTAAGCCACAGTATCTACCAGTGATGCCTTCTTCTTTGCAAGTAGGACCCTACGTTTGCATTAAGACGCCGGACTGAACAATAAATATGATCAATCTCAAAGCGAACTAGTCAGAGTCAGTTATCCTTTTCAAGAGTCCGGTCTTCACATACAATAAAGAATATTTCTTCAAACAAGAAATCATTGGTTTCCTTTTAGTCAGTGACGAGTCAGACCCCAGTCAACCGAGGGACCATTTACGCGCAAATATTCGATGGATTGGGCACCACTGCGGCATTTCCAGGACAATGCAGGAGTTGTAAGGCCACACCTGAACTACGACCTACCTTTCCTCTGCAAGCCGACATTTACTAGGCCAAGATGTCGACCAATGCGTGTGGATTCGATTGGGCAGGCAATTATCCGATAAAACCGGCGGAAATGATTGGACCTGGCCGCCTCCAGTTTGTTCTACAGTGTAATGGCATATACATGGGTTAGGGTTAGGCCACTAACTATGTGGCTAGCCTCAACCTAAAAATCGTGCAAATAAAGTATGAGGTAATTGACAGGCCTCAGTTTTCCAACCACCTTACATTTTTTATGCATGACAAATCTCTTCCAACGGGGGACTTAACCTCAGCAGTTTCAGTGAAGACTCCTACGATGACGAGGAAGAAGAAGACGGCCCCTACCACGCTGAAGAAACCTGCACTGAAACGCACGGACATATTGTCGGATATGGACTTCGTCCTTCAGTTAGTGCTAGAGCTCGAACCAGTCAGCTCTCTTTAGTTAAGTATGCATCTCTAGTTTTTTCATACCAACACTAACTATCCTATGCCTCAGTATCATTCTGCTTCTACTCTTTATTCAGACATTGATATATTACGAACTAAATGTTTAAAGAACATAACTACTCCTACTCCTGTCTCTATATATAAATTTATCTTAGCTTTTTATTTAACCTTATGCACCTGGATTAAAATAGAAAGATAGAAATGGGCAGCTTTTGTCTCTATACATATATTTATCATCATTTGTTTTAGCCTCATACACACTGATAAAAAAAAGAAAGAATAGCCAGTTTTTATCCATAGAAATAAATAGTATATTTCAGTTATAACAAATACAAGTAAGACATTAAATTACTACAGTAATGAACGTCTACATTAAACAGCAGAGCAAATAAATTGTCCCTTCATTAGCGTTTCGGATACTTGAGGTCTTAATGTAGAATTGTTATACATTTTGGGCATAGTGAAGAATATCCAATACATATATAGTAATATAGTCAGGATAGTACCAATTGTAATAGGTAGCGCAGAAAACGTTTGCATTACAAGTATCTTACAATAATAGGAATTAGAATTACACAGACAATATTATATATCAGAAAAGTTGCGAGAATTTGTAGACACAGTCCCATTATGTTTATGCCCTAGTTGTATGCTTATTTCGTAGGACTCAGAATTACATGGATAATAGCATAGATGCTAATTGGAGTGGTTAAAATTTGCAGACACAGTATAAACTACCCACAATCGGCAAATTCGACACAATGATTCACCAATTAAACATTCAGATATAATATGTATATACCCTCTATTACATAAGGAAACCACACATGTATAGTATAAAATGTAGGTAAAAATGGACTGTTTTACTTTTTCAACCGGAAAATTTCGCTTTATAAGATCAATACAATTTTAATTTATCTGTTACACTATCTTCCCTGTGAAACTTTTATTACTGAGACATTTAGACACCTGTGCTTCAAACGAAAACGTTTACCTTTGATTTGAAAAGAAAAATTAATCTTTATCTCTCAATCAATCAACAAGTTTGTGGAAATGGGCGCTACATCTCGATTAAAATTACAAACTATCTACAATTATTTGCATGATTTGTTGGGACAATCATATTCTTTATCAACTATAAAGTGCTTCATTGCATATTTTAATAGAAATAGTATCAATTGATCGTTTCATACAAGGAAAACATATATTGCACTATTATACCGAATACTGACGGAGTCACTAAATGCGCTTCTTGGGAAATGATCAGTTCGAAGTAATGGTATCAGTGAGTCAGCAACCCTATTTCAAGCAGATGTCGTAATATACATATAGAGAATAAATGCCGCGACGTAGATCTGGTGATTTTTGTGATTTTATTGTACTTTCTGTTGCCCCCAAATCAAATATATGTGACATTTCATTATCTGGTTCAATGATTAGTTTAACATCGAATGGAAAAATCCATTAAAATCTATTTTCTGCAAAATCATTTTCAAAAGTAAAATTAACAATTGTTTTTAATGACGTTTTGTTAATGCCTGTTGTGAGTTTCTTAGCATTCTGATAATGACCAGATGGAATGTTGACCTTTTCTTGTTTATCTCGTTGTTTAGCTCTTATATGCCCAGCAGAAAAATTTCTTTAACAAATTATCCACAAAGTGTGTATTAGTAATAAGAAAATCGTTCATATGATCAAACATTCAAAATGTTTTACAGATATATTTTTATGAGAGAATAATGATGTGTCAGTTTAAACTGACATCAGGATAATACGCTATAGTAATGATAAAATACAGAATTATTTGGAATGAAATGCCTTGAAACAGTCTGGGTGCAATGCAACCCCACACTTATCACATGAGTATAGACTTGTTCCTTTGCATGTTGCCAGACCACAACGACGCTGCTTTCCTTTCAATGGCCAATGATTTTGACCATCAAATCGGATATCGCCTTGGACACGCTTGTCTGATGCTTGTTTGGAGTACCTTTGAACTGAGCGTTGAGGTGAATATTTTTTCATATACACATTGACAATTG
>JAYRBW010061864.1:0-30550 GCA_036023295.1 Invenusta paracnida | reverse complement strand
AAAGTGATTCACTTGAAAATCCAGCCCATTTTTATAATGATCTCCTCATTCCTCTATATACTGTACTTTATATGGGCTTTATGCATTATATGTACATGTATGTTATGTATATACCCGTATTTGATATAAGAATGGGTGTGTAGACTTTGATTTTAGCAGACGTGCCTTTTACAGAATCCTAAGTAGAAATTTAATCGCCTTTAATCTCTCAGCATAAGCGAATCTTAATACACCTTTAACAGTCGCCTGTCTCTGCTAACTATTTAGCTTTATATATGTATATCCAATGAAAAATAGGTTAGATTATAATTTTATGATATATACTGTATATATTATTAGATTTATATGTATTGCTTTTGCGTCGTTTAAATAAACTGTTTTGCCTCTGTTATAAGTCCGACTTTTGGACTATAAAATATACATGCTGAATAGCTTTTAATATATATAATTAATAAAATGATTCTATATCAAAAGTTGATTTAAGTGCATAATATAGTTATATATTTATATGTACAGTGTACATATATGCATAGAGCCTTTTCTTAAAAATATATAACAAACGTGTTCAAGATTATGTTCATGTATGTAATTTTAGGCGCATCAGAAAATTGAGTACTTAAATAAAATATTAATATTTTAAATATTCTTTATACGATTAAATCCATTTAATAATTTTAAATAAAAAATAACTTTTTAATATCCATATTTTCTCGATTAGCTTGTTAACAAAGCTCTGAGGTATTTTGTACTCTCAGTCTTTTTGCTTTAATTAGCCTGTGCTACATATAATTGGTAAAATAAGCAATTTTCGCAAATTTAATGTTATACTTACTGATAATTCATGATGTTTTCTAAAATAAAGTTCTAAACTTTTAGCGCTAAATTTTTAATTATACATTCACATATGTAGATGGTCATGTGACCACATAATAAAAACGCACTATTTAATAAAATGAGCAATATTATATATATTTACAAAAATACATACCTTCCTTGCAATCGATGACATTTTAAATTAGATACTGAGTAGTACTACGTACTATTAATAAAAAATATCAGCAATTATAATATAATTTTTTTCTATAAAATATTTTACAAAACTTATTCATTCCAACAAATATGCCAAGTTTCCAAAACTCTAATTTACGAGGAAATAAATTTAAAAGTTATAAAGAGGCCCAATCAAGGAATATGGAAGATCGAAAGAGCGCAGTAGGGATAGAGTTATTATTCTCTATAAAGAAATACATTTTATTGAACACATCAGAATTTTCTTATTAATCTAGTAGTATATATATCGGTATTATATATGTATTACTAATTATATCATACCGACAAAAGGAATCGCATTTCATAATACCGAAATGAATGAATTCATATTCATAAAACATGGTGGCTTATTCAAGCTCAGCAGAAAGTGCCTTTATATATAACATTCTTACCAAATATGTCGCAAAAGGTTATATACCCCCCAAAATCATAAATACTGTTTTGTATGTCTAAAAAAAATATTTTTAGTGTCGTCAATTTCTATATAGAATTGAGAAATGGAATATATGTTCTATCAATCAAAAAATGTTTATGTATTCCATTTGGATGTAAACAATCACATACTAAAGAATAATGCTACATTTTTATGGAATTTTCTTTTTTGCTTATTACTTTTTATGTTTGAAAAATCATTCCCGAAATGATTTACTTTCAATCCCATTATGCATATATTAAAGAAGTTCAATGGTCTTCAAGTTTCTATCATGTGGTACCTATACATATCGTTTTGTAGCACGAGTGACTGTGGTGGATACATGGTTGGAGCAGATTCTTCGGAGGCAGGATTATAACCATACACGGCTGTTTTTGATAGCCCATTAGCCAATTATCCTCAACAAATTACAGGACTGCTACTGTATCTACACGTGTAAATATGCTAGGATAAGTCAGTCAGGTTCTATTAGATGTGTATAATACACATATGTAGAGAAGTCACCAGCGTAGATTTTCATGAAATTTTATTTTATGAAACCTTTAGATTACACAAATTTTTTTGAGAAGTTGACCCTATATTTACAAAATATTTCTAAAATTGAATAATATTATTCCGTTATGAATACCAAATATATATAAATTCTAAAATTTGATCGTGAAAAAGAAACATTATTGAAAAATTAATTAAAGTTGAAAATCGACTTAAGCCAAGTTGAAATGTTCAGAAAACAATAAAATAAAATACAAACTAAATTACCAACAAAATTACTTTCGATTTCTGCAATTTAAAAAGTGATGTAAGTCTATATCCTTCAGTGTATCATTTTATGTGCCGAATTTATATATAAAATGCAGTCATTGACTGAAATTTAGGTCAACATCGGACAAATGTTTTCATCAATTTTTGTTCAGAAAATAACATGACCCGTATCAAAATTTAAGCTAACCCTATATGCAATCTATAAAGAGCGTGTATGCATGGATACACTTTCGTTAACGAAATAGAATAAAATTAGTCATATAGTAGAATATGTTAATATCTGAAGAGTATTTATTCAATTACTAAAACTGGAATGACATATTTAAAAGACAGTCGCTTCCAATGAAATATAAACGAAATTTACATAATTTAAATTTTCTTTGTTATACTGTACAAATAAAATGCATATTACATACCTAGGTCATGATATATATTTATGGGCATTATAAACAAAATATGTTTATTAGCATTTTGTGTGTATGATAATAAATAATAATTTTTAGATATACTTATTTTTAACAAATATAAATATTAATATATTTTTTAAAGCTCAATTATGGCAGATTTAAATGAAATGAGTTTTAGGATATATTTATTTATGATAATATAGAGGAATAATATATCTTACAAAAATATCTGTCAACCAAGGAATCTTTGATATTTTTCAAATTTCATAAACTTTTCTGGAAGTCATATAGTCTATAAATACCATACTCTAGTTGTATAAGTAGAGTAATACAACCATTTTCTATTTTAAGCTTAATGTTTTGAAATAATAAGACAATACTTAGATTATTTTTATTAATATATGTTTATATATCTTTAAGAAGATGAATATATGTACAATATATATCTTATAGTCAGTCCATATACGCACTTCTAATTGAGAGTGTTTTGTGAAAATAAAATCTATTGTACATACTTTACCATGCACATTCTTTTAAAAAGTATCAAATAAAACATTATATTGATTAATTCTATAAACATACATTATATTTCAATGTAAATTTCCTCTTTAATACAATAGGGAATTGGGCTATATAGGATACAGATATAATGACATGCTTTGTATTCGCGTGTATTAGAGAGAGCAATTTACAATGAAGCCTGAGATTTCGACTTCGTGTACATGTATAAAAAATATGTATTCTAAAAGCTTTGAAAATAAATTAAAGCTAAAGCAATTTATTTTGCGTATATAAGTTAATTAGATGTAGCATGGAACTTTATAAAATAAAAATGAATTTAATTAAACATTTTTCTTTCATATTTTACATATGTACCTTGCTTGTTTTAATATTTAATCGGATATATTGTTGTATATTGGGAGGAAATATTTACTTCTCTGTAGTTTTACATTTAATCATTTCTATATAAAGTAATATTCATATGCCTGATTGATCGATGTTTGTGTATTTTTATAATTTTATAATTTTATGTTAAAATATGTTGCTTTCATATTTATCTAAAATTAAAGCATTCGGCTATACTATATTTAATTTTTCGCTCATTTGGAGTCAACTTTTTATTGATTGCTATCTTTATTAAAATGTTATCTATGTAGATCAAACACTTTTTTGTCATAAAATAGCTACCTAATTGCGGAGCCTGTATATCAGTAGTTCCTTCTTATATAATAGCTTATTGGAATTCGAGTTTTATTTAATTCTTAAATAAATATTGTCAAAATAATTAACAAAGAATCAAATCAACAAGCTCAAATAAAGCAACTTCATATTAAAAATAATCATGAAATTAATCATTTTTCGTATAGCTATTTATATACTTAAATCGTTCTCAAATTCATCAGAATTAGTTTTTGTTATTTCACAACCCCTTCGTTCATATTGGTACAAACCGATATTAATTCGGTATACCTGGCCTGAATTATATAAGGGGAGGCCAATAAAATATGATATATATTAAGTTTTACTTTTGAGAATCTTGTTATTATAGTAGGGGTAGGTGGAGATAAATTTTTAGAAGAGGCAGAAAATCTTCGTGAATGAGTCACTTTATGTCACTCCTATTATTCGCCAGGCTAATCACTTGTCCACTGACTCGAAATACACACACAAATGATGACCAAATCAATTTGAGGCTGCCTACTTTTTTTATCCTACTTTTTGCCCCACATATTTACCAGCATGCCACATACATATTATATAAGTAAAGTGAGCCCAATCAACTTCGCTGTTTTTAGTATAAATGCTTTGTGTGTCCATTCAGACACTAGATTCACATTCTCTCTCCCAGAAATAGGCCACAGTGCGCCTATTAGCCAAGAAAATTTGCCTCATTTTCAAATTTCACATACCTAGTCTTACGTAACATGACATATTGCAACACAAATGATGCCATCAACTTAAGAATCAACTTGAGAAGAAAAGCAATTATTGCCAGTATTCGAAAATATATTGTCAGAAATTATGTTTCTCAATTAAATGAGCCGATTTGACTGAAATAATATTTTATGTCCCCCATATAAATAATAGCATTAATAGCAAAGATCTTAAAATGGGGCAATTTATTTTAAATGTTTAGTATAAAAGTTAATTATAGGCACATTAATTCGTAGTATTATAAAATATATACAATCTTATTAGCAGTGAAATTTTGCAAATGTCAAATAGAATTCATTATTCTTTTATATCCGATAAAACCAAAATTTCATTTATTCGATTCGAAAACTCCCCAATTTTGAAAGTAAAGTTACCTTTTTTGATGAAATTTAAACAGTATCATACATAGAAAGCTGTTAATCGGATTTTCTAAATAAATTTAAAAGTGTTGATTAACGAATAAAACTGTTGTTATTCATATTTGATGTCATCAATATCCCTATGAGGAAAGGCAGAAATAAATTGTTATTATCTATTTTTTTATAAATAAATTTATGATTTTTGATATAATGGTATTATTTTAGCAAAAAAATTTAATTGCTGATTATCAAATATCATTTGTTGAAAAAAATGTTTAATCTGTATTCATAAATTTCATCATCCAATAGAAAGTATTCTTTAAAATGTATAAGAGTAAAGCTTATTTGGAGTATTAGAAAAATATTTCATTCTAGGGGTTTTATTATATTATTTTTAACTTGGAAAAGTTATTTATCCCTTACATATGTATAATGCTTTATTTAACAATGTTGAGCAGGTGTTAAAGTTTATTAATAATTAATTTAATATGTAGGCATACAGCATTTTTGTCCTAAATTAAATTTCAAATTACAACTAGTTGTTTCTCGTAATTTAGATAGCATATTATAGATTAAGATATTCTTCAATGTAGCGTAAAGAAATATTGAATTTACAGATCGCATTTTGGACCTGGTTGAATGATTTTATTTTTGGGATCCAGATCTCTTCTTCACTTAGTTCATTTGTTTTTCTCGTGGAGTGCCATTTCTCAGAAAAGTTTCAACCACTTCATTTATTTTTCCATTATAATTTATTATAATGCGACCATTTACAGCCTACTTCAGACTCAATCTAATTTTAATATATTATCACTGCATTTGGACAAGAGCGAGTTCACGAGAGTTATAAGAACTCGAAATGACTGGGAAAATAATTCCTACTATATACAGCTTAGTTGGAGTTTTGATATTTCTAATCGACCGAGGACTCCCTGCTACTCAAAACAAGATACCCGCAATGACCTTCAATTTTATTCCTATCTTGAATCAATGCCTTCCCCTTGACCATGACCATTAGGAAACATAAAATAATATACATATATTTGCATCTATATGCATCTATGCTTTGCGTCAGTTAAAAGGTGTGTCTATTATAGCACACCACACTCTAAACGTCTCTCGTGAGATTCCACACGATGGGGGTAAAGTCTGATGGGAGAAGACCTTCTTTCTGTCTTACTAAATCACTTGACCTTAACTCATTGGGCATCCTGCTGCTGCGATATAGACACCCCTTCGGTTTGATAAAGGAACTTTCGACAGATCATTAATCGCTCAGAAATTATATCGCCACTTCGGCGCAATTTAGGGATCAGTTTAATCCGCCTGCTACAGAGTTTGTTTTCTACGGATATGCTGTTCCCTCAAGAGGAAAGAAGGAAGGAAAGATTTCGACGAAGGTTATTTATGGTTGATTATTAGTGTCTTGTTTAATTAAATATCACTCAATTATGCAGTGCTTTTCGACAACAACTTTATATATTTATATATGGAAAGTCAGGATGTGTTGCTTGAATAACTTGCAGGTGGCGATAGTACCTAAACACCTCTGATTTACATCAATTGAATAATGTAGATTGTCTACCTTTAATATTTATGTATCTGAATATATATTGGTCTGCTGTGTGTAAAACAGTCAGAATTCATTAATATATTATGCGATACAAATCAGCCATCTAATATCTATTCATTAAATAGACCGTAAACAATTAATTTACTATGATTGCATCTAAGAATTCAATCTTCTCTGTATTTTTGTGATTAATTGGTCAATGTAGTAATTATAGGTTCATAATAATAGTTCTAATCCCCAAAATATAATTAATGCTTAAATTGATATATGTATGACCCAATGCAGTCTTTTATAAAAGCGGAGAAATTCTCGAGATGGCAATCTTGGGATAAATTATGTGTGAAGTATTTTGCGCTTATATTTGGATTTTAATGGCATATTATACAGTATAAAGAAACTTGGCACTATTTTCAAGAACACTACTCACTTAAAGAACATACACTTATTTAACGTACATATACATAGACAGAGCAAGTACTCAATATAATTACGAATATTTCAATTATGAGCTATGTATAGTAATTAAAAGAATATCCCACAATAACACAAGATTGCGCTTTTAAATTGGAAAAATCAGTTTACAATATTTTATAGTTAAATGAAATAGCGTTAACGTCTAATGTACAATAAAACTAATTATGATATATACAATAAGATTTTTATAATGAGTTTGGTCTATATAAAATGATTTTATTTGATATGTATTCGTAAAGAAAAATAGGTACTTTATTTTATTTTCTATATTTTCTAATAAGCTGTAAATTGACACTTTAAGTAACTTTGATGACTTAAGTATATAATTATTACAAATAATTAATAAATTAAACTGTATAAATAATTATTTTAATAATTTAATGTTATGTTCAATTATGTATGCATTAAATTTTATTATTTGGTGTTTGCGATAAAATGTATTAAACATAAATACTGCTTATGAAGTTGGTATTAATTTATTCAATTTTTGATAATTCTTTATTATTTTGTATCCAACTATAATAATTAAATGGTTAAATTTGAGAGGAAAATGCTTTTTTAATGCAAAATATAATATTAGAATTTACAGTGGAAATTAATGAAACAAAACAATGTTTTAATGAGAACTTGATGGGTAGTTTTATGAATTTCAAAGCTTTCACAACTTATATATATTTTTCATTATAGGAAAATCTTCTGCAAATATTTAACTAATTATTTCTTTCAAATTTTAGTATCGGTATTATGCAGTTAAAACAATGTGATTTGTTAAAAGAAACCCGTTTGCATTTTCGGTTAACAATATTTAACTGACTAAATATACAATTAATATACTATTATATACTAAATATACTATTAACATATACTCTTTATTTCCGTGAAATTGCTCATGCATTTATTTTTAAACCAAAATTGCTATAACGAATGTTATGACTATTTGTAGTTTTTTAATAGACATCTTAATCAAACTATTTTGCTAGTATAATAGTTATGTTGACCGATTAGGAGCTTCAAATAATATTTTAAGTATTGGAAAATTTGCACAAAATGAAGAAAATATTACTTAATAAAATCCTATTCTATAGATACAAACGAATATATTATGCATTGGAATACATTTGAGAGAGAAATAACATATTGCATATATTAAATATGTAGTATCTGTATATTATCTCGTAAGCCATAAATAAATATATATATATAAATATAAATATAAATATAAATATAAAACAGTATTTTCCCTTCATGATATAATTCACAGAAAAATAGATCAAAGAGAATCACAATCACAATATAAGATTCAATTTTTTTTCTTTATTGCAAAATAAATACACATATAACACAATTGAAAACACACTTATTATCACACAATGTATTGTTTTAAGAGAGGCTAAATGATATTTTTCCAGCAATGTATTTATACAGAGGTTACATAACAAAGACATATTCTAAAGAAGGAGAGAACAGCTATATCTTTGTTCTTCCCAACGAGTATCCATGACTATAAAGGAAGAGAGTGCAGCTAACTAATTAACATGTCTGTCAATTTGTCTCTAATATATAATCGAGAGTCCGCATGTGTCTAATTGTTGGCAAAGTTGGTTAGAGCAGTCAGCTCCCTCCATGATTTTTTGTTGGCGTTGTAGAAACAGATAAATACAGTGCAAAAGATACGGAAATATGATACAGAACAAGCCTCTTCAACTATATAATAGATACTTCCCTATATGCATAAGTACCTATATATGGTATGAAATAAATTTTGTTTATGATGTATATTTTTACGTAATAAGTAAGTAGTGTATTATACAAGAGAGAATCTATGATGCGCATATAAGGCGTAATAATATATAATAACATGACATGAAAGACTACATGACAATATTTCATTAATATCAACTATGCAATTGAGCCTGTCTATAATATAGTATTGAAAACCACCATAATATACTCCCTAATATGATTGAAGTTGCGAGAGAGATTTTAATCGATATAGAGAAAATATAGAAAAAAATAAGCAACTTGACAGTTTACCTTCGTTTTAAGGTAAAATGAGTGTTTTGTTGATAATATAGTGAAAAGAAAAATATTAAGAAATTATCAATGCCAAATTCCCTTTACGTACCTCGTTCGCACCCATAGTATAGTTCTCATTTTCACACGTTGTCTATTTGTTCTAACCTGCCTGTACAAGATTTTAATATGTACTTCGATAATTAAAGATACGCTTATTATTATTATTATTATACGAGTACTACCAAATTTTACACACCATTTTAATAACATTTCACAAAACTTTAATTTTTTACAGAATTCAAATTGTGTAAAGTTTCCAAAAATATAAATGTTCTTTTTATATATTTTATATATTTACTGAAAATGTATTTAATAAATCTTTATCTTATTCGAAGTTACAAATACAAGTAAGATTCTTTATATAATATAATATTTACTGTATCTATTCTTTGATTTAAGATTTAAATATCAAGTATTAAGTCATAAAAACACATTTGAATGACGTATGGTAATTTTTTTCTTGATCAAATACATATGATAATACATTAGAGTTGGTACCCATATATGGTATATAGTTAAACTAAAAGAATTGCGTCAATTTATTTGATATTGAATTTTAAGGGTTTTTTACTTTTCAAAAAATTCTCTTATATATTCAAAAATTACTTTTTTGGGTAAAGCGCTTATTGCTAACATATATATTATATATTTAGATATCAAACTGATTAGGTACATGCATATGTGTGTTTTTATTATAGTATTTTTTCAAATTTATAAATAAAATATTGCTTTGCAATGGTTATACATATATATAAAATATATAAATAATTTGTCCAAGTTTAATCTATAGATTAACAGAAAGCTAAAAGCAAATCTTTCTTTGAAGATTATTTTCTGCATTATGTAATCGATAGATCAGTATATTGATATATCTTATTTAGCATATTCTGTATGTATATATATCTTTCTTCTTTATATACACTATTTTAATTTCTTTTTATTTGAAATTTTTCTTTTCAGACAATTTTATATATGTGAAATTAGTTATATTAAAATTTTTATATTCTTCAACCAAGAATATGTGATATGAAATAATGTTAAATTAATTCTCAAACGTGTGTTGTATATTTAAAAAGTATAGCTCAATAGATTTCTAAATATATAAAAAGAACTTTCGAATAGTTTGAATTGATTAATAAAGTAAATATTATATCGTTTAAATTTCTTTTCCAGATTTAAGGAAAACAACCATATGGAAGTTTATCTTAAAGACAACGTCATCATTTTCTGCAAAAACGATGGAAAAAAGTATCATCTCTTTTGGGTGAGTGATCACATTTAATGTAAAATAAATTACATGAACTGTAATAATAACCTTTGAAATATATTATAAAATTCTAATGATATGCATAAGTAATATTTTGTACGGTTTTCAAATGAATCTAAATACCCTATTTCCTTTATAATCTGCTACACGGTTTAGGTGAGTATATATAGATTCCACTATAGAACAAACATTTAAATGTAATGAAAAGTAATGTTGCATTTCTCTGAATTTTGTTTGTTTTATATCTTGCTTATATCTACAATGCAATGTTTGTTAAAAATTACACACATTAACTCATTTAAGCTAAACTTTGTTAGCGCAAATAATTAATTTTTAACATTTTTATAACTTTTTAGTCCGTAAAATTAAATAAATATTTATAATTTTATTTAATTGATTTCTGAAATTTAACTCGTAATTAGATTATATTTGATTAACCCCCTATAACAATTTTTTAATTGTCGTTGAATAAACTATTATTATTATTGTTATAGCATGTGTCTTTTAGGTTCAATATTACTAAGCTGAAATTTAATACTACATCGAATCCTTATTAGAATGTTGGAGTTTATTGCTAACCCTATATTCAATGTAATATATACCTATCTATATATCTATATATTATAAATGACATACATACATTCCATCACTATTGTCGGTTAAATGATATGCGTCGCCATATCTGAATGGGAGCATATCTTGTAACAATACCGTATGGGTTATATTTTAAGGATACCTGCATTCTTAATGAGTTGTGCAGTCAGGTGCGAGATTTCAATGGGAATCAAGCATTTGCTGGTGGTTACAACTATGATTGGGAGCAGCTATCTGCCCAATTCCCCGGAAACCGGTAGCTTTAAATATCATCTTTTTAATCGATATCATATTTTTAAGCGAGATTGTCTAACGGTACATATTATTAAATTCTCTTTGTATATTATGTTTCTTACAGTTCATATGTATCAATGTATTATTATCATTGTAGTTTCTCACTTTTCGTGAATACTGAGGTGAACTAAATAATTTGTAATTCTCCATTTTTAGCTATTTGATATTATTTAAAGACATACAAAATATTAGAAAATCAAAATGAACACTTTTTCTTGGATGAAATTTACCTTGCGTAAGGTCTTAAATATTTATTGCATTCAGTAGTACAAGCATTAGTATACAAAACCTTTTTAACAGTAAGAAATATGCCAGATTAATTTGCCAAAATTTCATGCTTATTCAATAACAGATACTTTGTAAATTGAAAGAAACTTTTGATTGTTTTTACTCCCTACATCATAAATTTCGGTTATATTTTCATGTTGCGTTTTACGAGCGATTTGTCATAATTTCGTAGACATTAAATGAAATTTAGTTGTAGCAATTTCCTATTCCAACATCAGCAGTTAACTATAAACACGTGCATGATTAACCCTAATTTAATTTATTTTTTTATTGGCGAAAAATATAATAATCAGTAAGAAAAGAAGGTAAAATATAAATAAATCTATTCAATTTAAGAAAGAATTTTTTGAAGACAATCTGAAATTATCCATTTCGAGATGAAAGCTAACGCGTTATCGCCAAAACTGATAAAAACTAGATATTATTCTTAAGAATTTCTTTTTAATAAAAGTTGAATTTATATATTGGCCATATGACGTATATCTTTTCGCTCTGATAATATTAATTTCTGTCACATGTTATGAAATAAGCAATAAAAATGTTCTGTGTCAAACTTTTATAAAATAAAGAGAGCAAAGTTCATTGTTTCTAGTATCGAAAATGTTTATGTCATACGAATGATTACTGTACAATATGTTTTATGTAATGCAGTTAATATTAGGGAAATAGATTTAGTGTCAATTATATACGCATAACCTATAATCTAAAACCTAACACTGGTTTATGCAAATATAACGTAGGATAAAGTGAGTATAGAACATTAGTTATAATTTTTATACATTTTCAATTTTTAAGAATATGATTTAAGAAAAGAACCATATGAAATTTAATGTTCGTTTATAATGTTTTAATCTTATTTGTATAACTTATTCACCTGAATAATTTGGGTGCCTAAAACGCATTGACATGTTAATGTAGTATATTTTATTATGTATAATAAGTTAATTTGTTACATTTATATGGTAATGATTTCTTTAATAATATGCTTAAATTTATATAATGTAAGATGTATGTTTTTAGTGTAATATTAAATAAATACTTTTTAATGTTTGGATTATTAACCCTTTGACTACGGCGCATTCCTTAAAAAGTCCCCAACATTTTTTACTCGATATTATACTCACTAACATGTTACCCTTTAAATATGTACTATTTTTAAATTATCAATTTAAAAAGATATCTTCCTAACTATTGAACTATTCACAAAGTAACAAATATGTAAACTACATCTTATACTAGATGATTAAGTTGTATTGTTATGCAGATTAATAAACTTCTCATAACTGTGCATTCATAGGTATAATCGCTTAAGTGATATTATGCTTATGTGATTATAAATATTCTACTGTGAATTAGTTTTTCTGGTCAATAAAAATATAATATCGTATATAATTTGAAGGAGACAATTTAATCCTTTCCAAAGAAATCACAAAGGAATATAATATTCAATATACAGCTGCATGTAATTGTTACTTATAAATCATAAGAGATACCAACTGTATCTCAATGTAACGTCTAGGTATAATACTATGCAATCACGTCAGCTTTTCACTTTGGGTTCAACCTACCTTTTATAATACATTATTTATGTAACGCTGGCGACATAGCGACAAAAAGGTTCTATTGCTTTATGATCCCATCACCGGAAAAGCCCCTTACTGCTCCATAATAATAATGTAATTCTTGTGCATCACGCAGCAAACAAGATGTCTATTTTCTATAACAGTCACCCATATACTCAGAAAGTTCTATAACATACTTACTTTATACTTATTGTAAACTAGTCCAAGTGGCTTCATATTTTCAAAATTTTCCTTCTTACAACGCTATAATCATATAATGTGAATCTTTTCATACTGAGAATCAAAAGTTGAGACTTTCGTAGTATGCCAAATACACGCATACCAGTTGGCTGGACGAGCGATACTATCCTGTGCTTTATCGCTGTATATGCGAAAACTCAGTGTCGCGAAGAAGTTTATTTTTTCATCGGATGTTTCAACGGAACCACCCTCTTAATAACCGAAAAATCTATACTCTCTTCATGAAAGCCTTCAGTTAATCGGATTATGTTCACATTTGCAAGTTTTTATATGAAGCTTTGAGCTGGTTTGAGGAGGTAAAGGATCAGAATAGATAGAAAGTTACTCAAAGGAATGCTCATTATTGGGATTGGGGTTGGGGTTCTGCTGCTAGGGCATAAGACAGGTTCAATGTTTCAGTGTATTGCTTTATTGGTATGACTAACAAAGTCACAGTGTATCTGAACATTTCAGTGTAATATAAGATGTATAATACGTAGTCCTATTGATAATTAATACAATTTTGTTAATTGTATTATTATATTATTCTTTCATATTATTATTTAAAATATTTACTGTTTCGTTAATTAGAAATGAAAAAAAATATTGGAAATATGTAGTCTGGTTATAATTGATGAGATTTGTCAAATTATATTAAAATATTATATTGTAAAACAAAAATGGTACTTGTGCATTTTGAGGATACCTGGTATATATGGGTGATATCGCAGAGTTAGAACTCTCAACGAAACAAAAATATTACAATAATTATATGTATATGGATCTATTACATTATATATAAATTATAATGAATAATAATTTTAATTAAATAATATCATTTTGTTAACCTTTTTTTGTATGTATACCACCAAAGATTTAATGGAAAGAAAGAAAATTATCTGGAAAGAAATAATATGAAACAATCTGAAAATTACCAATGTAATGGTGGAGTATATTTTAGTATATAGTTAGAGGTGATAATGAACAGAAAAAGAATTGTGACAAAATTAAAAAGCAATGTTTATATATATATACATACATATACTATCAAACCAATCATATATAAACGTAATTTTATGAGAAAATGGAGGGGAAAAACCATAGAATATTAGCTTGAAATTAAAACTGTTTATTTACTGAATTTCTTTATAAAGAATATTACGTAAATATACGTATAAATGTGACATACATACATACTGACTGAATTTGTAATTTTTCGCAATACTACGTTGAATTTCGCACATCCTTAATGTTAATCCTTAATTTATATTTGCCTATTAAATCAATAGGTTCTATGTCTAGGGCACCTACAATATATACTATACTGACTTCTCTCTATATGCAACATTGCTCTGCTCGTAATCATTTGTTTTACTGTATATCGACTTTCATTTGAGACAATTTCTGTATATGTAAGTGTTCATATTTAGAAAGTAACAGATTTATGTATTACGGTATATACCTCACATAAATGTTTCATTTGATGTTCAATGACGTTTTAATAATATATATATATGGCCTAAAACTTTTAATTTATAGTAGGTATATGTATAATTATATCTATATCAAGGCAAGTATTATTAAATTAGTTTTTCACACACTATGTGTAAGAACGCTATAACGTTAAGATTAAAATAATTTTCGTAATTTATTAATAATAATAACTAGAGTTGTATATGACTAATGCAAATATGTTTTTAATTAATATGAAAAATCTATTTTAATAGATAACCTCTTTATATTTATTTCTATTATAAGAGTCATATCTTACCATGAAATAATGTGTATATTTTAAAGAAACATCACTTTTATATTATTAGTCGTGCTATAAAAGCTTACAAATTAGTTTAAACGCTTATTTTGATTATCCTAGCAGTAATGGTCAATCATGCAATGTAAATGATCAATAATCTAGCAATTAGACTTAAAAATGTATCAATTTTTGTTGTATTCAAAATAAAAATATTGGGTTAAAAGGTCCTCTTTTCATAAATAAATATATATAGAAACATTTAATTCTCAAGTATCACATTAAAACGTTTCTTAAAATCTTAAATAACAACAGTATAATTACTTTCGTATAAAAAAAAATGAATCTCTGATAGTATTATGAGCGTACGATATTGTGTATTTAAGTTTCGTGTCTTAATTTCATACAGATTGCTGGGTATATTTCATTACTATTATTATGCAATATCAACAATAAAGTGTCGATATTGCTAAATGGTGTCATATTTGCGTAAAAAAATTGAAATTAAATTACACACAGCCGTATAAGTGCTTAACGCTAGTATATTTTTTGATAAAACTTAAAAAAATGTTTTGGCATCTTAAGTTATACATTTATGTTAACTGTTCTTGTATTTGATGTACATATTTAGTGTATCTATACCATAGATATTATACATTCTTTTAATACACCGTGTATATTTAAGATACAATATCTATGATCTATACTTATAGTGGCTCAGAAATCAATTTCAAGCTTTCGATCATTTATTCAAAGAATTTAACTCTTTCTTCACATCTATTGTACCTACTAAAAATGTGTAACAAGGCGAAAATATTTCAACTATGGATATGCAGTCAAACAGTTCAATTCAAAGAAGTATTTTCGATGTTAAACATGAAGTTTACAAGTTTACTTCATAGAATTTATAACTATTAGTCTCAACTATACCTAGTTTCGCATACCTATAGGCATAAGTTTTTACAAATAATTCTTCCTTACGAATAATTCAAAAATATAGAATTTGTAAATTCGAAAGAATTGCATAATTAAATTTAAAATTGTAGCAAAATAATATTAACAGTTATTAACGAAAATGTTATTTATTTTCATTTAAAAATGTGAATATGTATAATATTGATCTGAACATATAAATAGTTCAAATGAATTAAACATACTTTATTATATTACATAATTGTGTATGATTTTTTAAATCAGCACATACACGTGTTCAAATTTTTTTTTAGTTATAGACATATAAATATTACGTAGAGTAAAACACAAATAAACAGGTATCTTTATTTATCTTAAAAATCCAAATAATCCGCGTAGATAATTTTGTTCCAATTTTAATAATTTTTTAGAAAATAACCTACATAACAATATATGCAAATGCAAAAATATATATGTGTTAGAAAGAAAAGGGTGTGATTGTCTTGCTACAAAATATTAAATTAAATATTATTTTAAGTTAAAATTTAATATAAAGAATAACTTAAACTTAATATTTTAATATTAATAAACGGCAAAAGAACAAATATATAATTTTTATCTAATAGAAAAATGATTAAACTTTAAATGATAAAAAAGTGCAACATTCAATATTTTCTTTATAACATATTATTTATACCTGCTTTTATTTTAAGAAGAAAATATTTTAGAATTAATTTTCAATTGAATGTGGCACTTTTTTATAATTTAATGTTTAATCCTTTTTCTCATAGCTAAAAAATAAAATAACTCCTTTCATGTCGACAGGTGTCGCTTAATACCACACAGGTGTAGATAAAGGAGTTTCTGATTGATATATATATATACATAATATGTTACACCCAAAAATGAACAAACAGTGTTATTGAAGCACTCGAACCTTTGTGATGAATACTACAATTAGCTCCGAGCAAATTTACGAAAATAATTCTCGTATTTTACCACCTAATATTCTGTCATGCTTCCAAGGTTTGCGAAGACTTAAAAATTACGATTTTGCACTCTGGACGCTTATTGTAATCGCTGGCATTGTGTCCACATTCCTCAATGGCGTCATCTATATCGGGTTCTTTTTGCAAAAGCAGCTACGATCTTTACCTTGCTCTATCATAATCTGGCATTTTATGGTTCCTTCGGACCTTTTGAGTGCTCTAGGGATACCCCTGGATCTATTATTAACTGTTTGTTTCCCATACTGGCCGATTCCCCAATGGTTATGTGTAGCAAACAAACTGATATTATTAAGTGGAATGACAGCAAGCAAGTGGAGTGTTGCAATAGTAGCGATGGAACGGTTTGTAGCGATTTCTTGGCCTCTTCAGCATCGACGTCTACTCACACGACGACGAGAAATGTTGGTCATTATCGGAATATGGGTCGTCATTGCGGTTGGTTTGTTTGCTGAAATTGTTATTTGGCCACTGGCCATTGGTTTCTTTAATCGGTTTCCTCACCAATGCATATCGCTTGCACGAAAAGTTCCACTGGCCTCGATTTTGCACAAAGTAATTGTCTGGTATGTACCTTTCTCGTTGACAGTACTGTCCTACACAGCTTTGATATTTGCACTTCGAAAAGCCATGAAACAGATGACTGCAATGATGTCCTCAACACCTCAGGAAGCGAGCAAACGATCGGCCGATATTATGAAGACTTTCCGTGTGACATCTCTCATTGTTCTGGCCTTTGCTATCTGTTGGATGCCCTTACAGGTGATCGAAATTTACTCTGTGCTCGGAGGAAAGGTGGTTTTTGGTGGGTTCAATTTGTTCGTTTTCAGCAATCGGATCGTCTACTTCAATATGATTGTCAATCCTTTAGCCTACTTTCTTAGCGATGTCCGATACAGGATTACTGTGCAAAAGCTCATCTGTCGATTAGCAGGAAGTAGGAAGCAAGCACAAGCACAATCACAATTAAGTGTTGCAGTAAGTTTAAGTGAACGTCAGTAGCTGAATCTGTTTGGTTAATATGTTTTCCATTTCATGTTTCTCACAGACGTCAGTATTTATAAGTGTTTCAGCAATGTATTCCTGAAGAATATTTATTTCGATATTTTACGATCACGTATTAGCATTAAATATAAAACATTAATAAACACATTAATAAAAAGTGATGTTTATTTGTTTCAAATGAACTATTTATTTTTATATTATATATTTAAGTGAATTATTTTTGTTTTGTGTGTATGTGTGTGTTTACTCAAGAGATATTATTGCAAATATTTAAAAATATATATTTTTTGAAGATTTAAATGAAAAAATTTGTTAACTGCATTTAATAAATTAACAATTATCTGTATCGATATAGATCTGGATGTTTTAGTCATTTATTTATATTCCATGTGTTTTGATATACATATTTCTAGAAGAGCTCCTATATTTATAACGTTGGAAAATATATGTGAATTTCATAGAATTATTGAACAGTTTAATGTAATACAAGTCTTACTTCTATTCTTTCTTTTGTCACAAACAATGCAAAAATAACATACATGCATATTATATGTAAATTGTCAGCTTTTCTATAGAGTATTAAACAAAAACAAATTTATATTCTATTAAAAACTACTGTACTTATATTTGCATTTCTAATGACATTTTAAATATTTACTGACTCAAAAGGAATTATGAAAAGATGTTATAAAACCCCCCATTTTGTACAATAAGTGTAATTTACGTCAATTTATAATAAGAGAAATTAATACTTGTAAAATATAATGCCTTAAACATTCACCGTATTTGTATTATTGTTATACATTGTATTTTATGCGAACTACTTCTATTATACATATAAGATGGAATAATTTGTCTATAATATTTTGAAATTTGAAAAAAAATACAGAAATATGTTGTATGCTCTGAAAGAAAGTTGTATATAAATTATCCCCTATATGTATATGTGGAGTGGAGTAACTAAAATTGGTGATCCTAAGTTTTCCTGAATATGACATGTGTTATAAAACCATGGAACTTTACTTTCTTGTTACATTCAATACTACATAGCGTATAAATTGAATAATAAAGGGAAATTATTCGCCATCACCTTATTTCTTCATTTATAAATACATTATGTTTTATCATACGAGCAATTAGAAAAATTATTTTGTTCAATACGCTATAAGTAGAAAAATGTATGTATTACATTACAATCACTTAGCTTCCCCCCCCCCCCGCCATGTAGGATGTTCTCTTTTACCCAACATAACAAATACATGTGTTACACTACATGTTCTACAACTGCTGGCCGCAAGTCGTAAGGACCGCGGTGTTCCATTTTCATACTTTACACCCTCCCCCTTCCAAGCCGGCCTAAATTATCACAAAGAAAGAGGGAACCATGGAAGGTAGTAACAACTCCTGGCTTACCTAGGAAAACACACAGTTGGCAATAATCATTCAGACTTTGATTTGAAAATTTGAAGAGGAGGAAAGGCGGAGATTGGAATGACTTTATTATGCAAGGATGATCGACCACCTACTGTGTCTGTGTGTTTGATTAGCTGGTTGCACCGCCTGACCGCAGTCCCACAGTCATAGTAAGTTGGTGTAGATACGTCATATTACATAATTTCATAAATTCAATAATCCACCAACAGTAATCCACAGTATGTAAACGTAATATGCGTAGGTACAAAATTAGCCGCCTCAGTTTAGAGTTCCCTCTTAATTGTAACTAAAACGATTTTTATAGCTCTTACGCATAACTCGGCACATTGCCGCACTAATTCGTTTTTATCTAACTATAGTATCAACTTTCGCCGGTTGTAAAATTATACAAAATTTCTATTCGCTTTACATATGCATCACTTTTTTTATTTCGTTTTATATTCTATCTGATATTGAGGTCTATGTTATTGGCTATAACATATAAGAGCATTAGGGTAGAATTACTGCACATAAAAGTTTGAATGAAGGCACTGATGATACCAAAATATAATTTGATGTAATATATCGATGGATTTATATTCGTAATTATCATATACTATATAAAACTAAAAATGTTAGAAGTTTAAAGTTTTAAATATAATGAAGTTTAATATTCATAATAAAAATAAGAGTTTAATGTTTTTGGAAATAAATTTATGAAGGTTATAATATTAATTTTTTTTATATATGAAATTATAATCTCAGTAACTCAAGCGTTATCATTACAAAATAAAAATCCTCCAGTTGTATATATTTGTGTTAACTATAATTCAATATGTTATACAGCTTCTCATATATAATAGTTTAGAATCGCTAGATAAAATATATAATAATTTACAATCATGGACCATTTATTGATTTCTATTTGGTTTCTAAATATGTATATATATATTCATTGTACACGATTTATGAAACCTTTAGATATAAATTGTTTGTTGGAATATTATACATATTAAATAATAAAATATAAATCATACATAAAATAAATTCTATAGTATATATAGGATAGTTTAACATTAAATATAGAGCATTATACGTGTTAATTTGAATAATAATAGTATTAAAATTTCCCAAAAGTCAGTGAAATCTTTTATTCGTGGTTTTATTAGGTCAGCAAATATTTAGCATATTATAATAAATGTCTTACAAATGTTTTAAAAATGTCTTCAATGTAAGCGCTATTTTAAAAACTATACTCTCGTTTTTATATATAATGTAAAATCAATAAATATCGTAAATAAATACCAAATTCCACAAAAACGGGGATGTCTGCTGTTTACAAACAACCCATAATAAAAAGTTATTATTAACTTAATTAAATTTTATAGTTAAGGATAATTAAATGTGTATACAGTGATGGATTATAAAAAGTAAGTGATATATGTACGTATATTGATGTGTGCGTATTGCTAGGCATCTTATAGTTTAGCATATATGAACATTTAAGAAATATTGCGTCACTTTTAGGTACTTGACATAAATGAGTATCGTTTGGCATACCACAAGAGCATCGTTTAGCATATATACTGACTAGGTACATGCATAACTTTAACTAAAATGAATCAATATTGAATTATGTGATGTAATCCCATTGCATATAAATATATAGATTACTTTGGAATATCTGGTTTTTCATTTCCTATGACTTTTATAAATAACATAATATCTGTGTTATTTTATGAACCTGTACATATCTGCTATGACTTTTATAAATGCATTTCACAAAATATATATATATTATCGTATTTTATCGTATTTTATCAACCTTGACATATCTGCTATGATTTTTATCAATAATATTCTAAATATGCGAAACAATAATTTTCCCAATATGCATAACGATAATATATGAACCCATAATATGCTAAACGATTATATGCAAAACCATATGATTCCACTATTGATATTTTAAATGCATTTACAAAATTGAATGAAGCATTATGTAGGTATATATTTATGTATTGTTAAACAGTCATATGATAATAAACCATTTAATAGTTTACCATTTTACGATAAAAGATAACATATCGAAGTAAAATGTAAGTAAACCTAAGCACAATTAAGTTCTTATAAATTCTATGCATTTAATAAGATACGATTATTAAAATTCAGAAACTACTATTTAGGTTCATATTTTTCAATCTGAGTTTTATATATAAAAGCCATAAAAATACAGACTTAATAATTTGTTATGTAAAAGGTAAAAAAAGTATATTTCTATGTTAAAAGTATTATAAATCGTGTAGGTTCATATTTCCCGCAAATTTAAATTCGAAAATCAATAACTCCGACAAAAAGGAACAAAAGGTGTACATGATACATTGAGATACATCAAACTAAACAAAATCACAATCAATAACTATATTATTTATTACAACGTTGCACCTTTCATTGACGTTGAAGTTAAAAACACGACAAGAAATTTTCGACGGTGTTGTATATTGATGAAATTTTGTTGTTGTCAATAACAACATCTGTAATGGTGGATGTCACTAATCCGCCCGTAAATGCGCATTTGTTTTACTGGGTGGGTGCCCGGAATTCGCTGCATGACCTGTTGAACACCATTTTTAAATAACCGAATAGCACAACTATAAGCTCGCAGGCTTTTATTGCTTTAAAATCCTCCAATTTCGCTTTGAGCATATTTTTCATACAATTTTGCAAAACTGATTGCTCCAAAATGAGGTATATATTTATACCATTTTCCAGTCTTCGATTTCCATTTTTTGATTTATTGTAAACGAATTTAGCCAACTAATAATTTTGCACTTTATCAGCTATTGAATCTAACTGTACCTATTGCGCGATCAGGCAACTGAATTGATGCATTATCACACGGTGCGATGTCATGAACTATTTGATGGTTTGACAATTCTTCAAAAATATTTGTGACCCATTCGTTCCCATTTTTGTTCTTTGTGAAATGGAATTTTATTTTCTATATCTATATAATAGATCAAAATGTTGAAAATGTTGATTTGGATGGCAAAAATAAGTATAACTGACAGTTCGTCTACAAAATGTTGTTGATATATGTATAGTTTGTCTAATTCAAATAAATACAATTAAATTATCTCAAACTAATTTCATGATTACCTATAAACCATTGTCTCTATCACTCTATATTTATACACGTATAATGCTTTATGCTAAACTAATCCAATAATAAAATCATCAATATGTTAAAATTTAAAATAATAAATTTATATATGTAAAATGAAAAATATAGACCTTCATTTAACTGATTTTGTCAATCATTATCTGTCATGTAATGAGTATACTTATTCAAAATATTATCATGGAAAGCTAGAATTATAATTAATTCAAGCAAACTTTCGATAAGAAGCTTCCTTAATATATCAACAGAGAATCTATATTTCTGTAATCCATAATATGATCAGCTATAAGGGTCTATTTTCGTGGTTAAAAATTGAATTTTGGAGAGAGCTGTTCTCCAACTTTCGCCCTAGAATCACGCTATACACATATATATATATATATAGAACCCAAAAAATGGTGAAGCAAAAATGGGATTCAATTATTTCTCGTCTAGTCTCGGTCTATGTACCTCTCACCCTGTTATCTCATCTACAGTTCGGGTGGGTCTCTTGCTGTGTCCTCACCTGATTAACACATCAACACTCACATGTCTGAGCCATCGATTATTTGGTATAGCGACAGATACACTTATAGGCGGATCATTTCATAACTTTCTTTTGCATACTCTCCAATTTTAAAACCATTGATATTACTGTTCGTCATTATTCCGAAATTTTTCTTTGACTCTTTCTCTCTCAGTCTCTCCCACTCTTTTAAGAGTCTCTAAAATATCATCCCCTACTGCACTTTTAAATCGGATGTTATTTGTCTTGAAAACGATTCCTATGATGATCTGACTTATCTCATATCAAGGTGTAAGCTATCATTAAATAATATAAGGAACCTCCAAATCTCGTTTCTTCAATATATGTATATTTCAAATGCATAAAAGTGACCCCCCTATTACAAGTAGCATCGACAATTTCTTTTTTAAAAGACAGGTAGTATCTATCAAATTATAAATTAATAAAAAATTAAGCATTTCTCAAAAGAATCAAACTTTAAGCCATAATAATATAAGTATTATTTCTGAATACTATACTCGATTATTACAACACAATTAAATTTTTTGAAAACTTATATAAGAGATTTTGGGAAATATTTTTCTTACAGTAATTATTATGCATTGTGTTATTTGCAATATATAAAGAGTAAATTGCATTCACGCGTTTGCCGGGGTATAATAAATCTGTGCTATTTGCAGTTTAGAAAAAGAAACAACATCTGAATTTCCTCATTACCTTCAATTTCTATTGATTTATATACTAAGGAATTAGATAAATACTAGAGATACTACTATTAAATACTATTTGATAATACTCATTTAAACAATATATTTCTATTTTTGTTATTTATACCGTTTAATTGTTTATATTATTAATAAAAATTAAATTTTATAGAAATGGATTTTATTTTTTTAGATTCGTTAAATAGGGTAACAATAAAATCTATTTCTGTTTATTAGTTTTAAATATTTTTTTATAAATACTAAAATAAAGTGATTGCGACATTTTAAAAGTGAAAGCATAGATCTATGTTTTAACATAACTTGTTATTATTATTTTTTATTTAGACATTTACACAAATTTTAATAAAAATATATACAAAAATCTACAAAGAAACCATGGAACATTAATATATTGTACACTATATATATTATCTTGCTCATATAATAAAATGTATCTAAAATATGATGAAAAATTAAGATGTACTAAGCTGTACGACTTCTTAAATCTTTGAAGTATATCTGTTTTATATTATATAGAGTATTAATCTTCATTTTCAAAGTAATATTTTATGAAGGCCCTTAAACTCTAAGTGTAATTTCTTTTTTCACTCCTAATGTAACTTAATAAATATAACAAAAACACACAAGCATCACAAAAATAAAGTTGTCTCCTGTTTACAATGGATATAATCGTTGTGACAAAAAACAAAACGTAACTAACAAATTGCACATATTTGAGTAATACTTAAATGGGAACTTATAGTGATTAAATGTGGTGAAAATAAATAATAATGTCTAATATATTTCATCTAACTGCATACAATTGTTACCCTTTTTAGAGATATGTACATCATTATTTAGTCATTTCTATATACAGAGTGAACAGAAGTAACACCCGATTTAAAACATGTAAAAATTTTGTTATTTGAAAGTTATATTAAACTGAAATTGCAGCTAATTTTAATGGTAAAATATTTTTATTTCATGTTAATAAGATGACTAATAAACTACAACCATATACAAGAATACAGCGTCTATTGAACAGCTGTGTTACATTTCCCAAATTGCTCATCACAAGCATTGATATACAGAGCTGGAGTCTGTTAGCTATAAATACAAACTTTCCGACAATGTTCGATATCAAGTGTCTAAATTCCATCCTCGATAAACTCTTTTATTTGTTGAATTGTGGTTGACTTCGACCATATATTTCTAAGTAAAATAATATTTATCTACCTGTATTAATCAACTAAATCAATAAATAATATTTGAAAATTCAGAAATACAAGTAAATCATTTATTGATTTTTCAAATAATATTTTTATATCTGTTGAATAAGAATATACATATAACCGAAGTAACATAATTTTTCATAATTGAAACATCTTGATGTGGAATATAAAAAACTCCGCAGCCTCGCTTTAGTTATCTATCCCAATTTTCCTTTCGTCCACAATATTACGGTAATGATGATTATGATAGATTTAAAACACTGTTACTCTATAAATTAATAGCATCAGTTGTGCAATAAATTCATATATTGGCATATAATTGATTGAACTCATACATGAATAACATTAACTAAATACTAACTAATATTAAATATTATATTAGGGGTAAAATAAGCTGTGTCATGAAAAATTTGTATACCTACACTAGTAAGTAGGTAAATACGATATGCAGCAATTGCCATTTTAAATTGCAAAAAAATAACAAGTTTGCGAATATTGGTAAATAAAAATCATTTAGCCGTGATATATATTTGCTAACAAATGACAGTTCCAATTATACCGTCGATTTTATTTAAAGTTATAGACGAAGTTAAAACTATAACTTATAAAAGATAACTGTATCTGCATTTCAAAATGTCTAATATATATCTAACGCTTGTGTATAGGTACCTACTTACCTGTAGCGTTTTAAAGCTGCGTTTAGCTAATTAGTTTATTTTAACTCAATTTAAAATGTTGACAAAACTTCCTTAAATATTATTTGATCAATTGACTACAAATTTTTAAACTCAGTTATAATTCTAATCCCATTTAAGAATGTGAGAGGTTAGAAATGAGTTCAATATACACTTTCGCACTTTTATTTTATCACGTAAATAATGGAGTATAACCATTGAGCGTGTTACAGGTAAGCATACTTTATTAAAAGATTAAATTATTAATAACTAAGACTAAACTAGTAAACTAGAAATACTAATTAGAATGATAACATTATAAAAATTATATCAAATATTTGTATCACTACTTAGGAAAAAGTGATTTGGATAATCATGTTCAAATTTTCTAGCAATGACAGATTGTTTAATGAAACATTTTTCAATATATAAGTTTTAATGACATTCTGAATATGTTACATTATCCTCAAATCCTCAAATTGTCTCTCTTGTTGTATTCATGACAGATTTTCTTGTTGACATCCTGTTTTATGCTAACGATACAAATGGAATTGTATTATATTTTACCAAAGTAAAATTTTTTATCAATATTCATATATTTAAAAAGCTTATTTTATAATTCCTTGTTTTGTTCAATAGTGGAGTTTTGATAATATTTGATAATATTTGTATATCAAAGATAGTTGAGTTTTGTAGCGCATTCAACAACAGATTTAATGAAATTATCAATATTTGTAATTGTTACTATTTAAAGCTATTTTAAATCATTTTTACTTTCATAAATTACCCCAACGTTTTGCACTGATAATTTATTTCTTATTTTTAATATAACAGAAAATTTATTCAGTTGTCCCAATTTATGTTAAACATTTAATAATAGATGTCATATAATATATAAATAGATATATTTATCATAAGCTTAGCTAAATGTCAACAGGTGTTAACGTACATTTTAAAATCAATTTGAACTTTTTAGAGTTTAAAGCCGAATTTGACCTCAATTATTTTGGGTTGATTTAAAACTTCAAAACCATCCTGATAGTATTCAATTCCAATTTAAAACCATAGTTGATCTCCAAAGTTTTATTCTGCAGACTTAAAACCACAAAAAGACTTTAAAACTTAGCTTTTAAAAGTTTTATGTCAGATTTAAAAATTTTGAATATTTATTTTATAGGTAATTTAACCCTTTACAAAGCTGTTTAGAAACTTTATAAGGTTTTAAATGGGGATCCATTTTTAAAATCACAAATTTCCTTTACGAAAGTCTTTTAAACTGATTCATATAATTTTTAACGCATAATATTACTTGTTCGTTTCAATTATTTTATTATTCTTTTGAAAATAAGAGCCTTTTTGTTAGCAGCATTTTCATTTTAATACTCTTATTATTTTCGTAGTTTTCACTCTCTTTGTCCCTATTCCACTGTAAGACATTTATCTTTCTCTATATACATTTATATTCAATAAATAATCTGATAACCTTCTAGTACTTTTTAAATCGATCACTTTCTTTTAATCGATTCAGATTCTAAAAAATATTATCCATTTATTCGATTCTGTCATTTAATTGAATTTTTTAAATAAAGTTATTACTTCTATCATTTTTTATTATAGTATAATAATTGTTTTACTTTGATTTATTTTAAATAGTATAAAGCGTGCGATTATGTGACTTCGATTTATTCAAATCGAGTGCTAGCAATACATCAATTACACCTCATTTTATGAACCTACTTTTCGTAGGACCAATTTTATCTAATATATTGAGATGTTATTTATTTAACTTTTTACAGTAGAAGTAAAGTCACTTGCAAATACATTTTATTAATAAACATTTCAATTTAAGGTATTGGCAATACATTAATTATATTTTTAATAAAGGTCAAAGCTTTTTTCATAGATCTAATAAAATATTGATTGGTAATTTATTTTTCTATAGAATATAAAGGGGAAATGCGGAAATTATTTCATTACTATGTCTAATAAATAAAGAAAGTGCAGTTGGATCCGTGTACGTATAGTACACTGGGAAGTGTCTATTAGAGGACACTTTTTCCAGAGCCAACAGCATAGTGAGGTAAGGTGGTCAGTTCCTTTCTTTGGAGCCTCTAGCTTCCCCAGTATTTGCATATCAGGTTCCCATTACTGCAAGGTATAGACATAAGGGGAACATTAAGTTATAAGTTCGAACCTGGCACCTTCTGCATGGTAAGCCAGCGCTTTAACAACGGGACCACCTCACCTCACTTTACAAAATACAGTATTCTGTATTTTAATTTCTAACGATATCATATATCAAGCCAACGACTTACTATATTCATGACATAATTCTGTCTTCCTTCTTTGCAGAGTAAGGATCCGACCGTATTCTACCGGTGTGACCCCAAGGCAAGTCAGTCCTCAGGACACCTTCTCACTTGCGGCAACAGAATGACTGAGTTCCGAATCCAGATTGCGGAACTCTCTTGGAACCCTGAAACCCCCAGTTTCACTTATGACGAGCCTGTTTATTTCGTTGGTAAGGATTTTTGCCTTCTACGGTAAAACTTGTCAGTGTATATTTTGCTCTAGTGATAATTTCATTATGGTACATAATCTTATTATGAGGTTGTGCAATATTCGTAACACTATGTTGGTTATGCTGTCTCATTACTAACCTGTTTATTATTTCAAAATTTAAGATTGTTTTTTCGAATATAACAGGCATAGATATGGGAGATCTTATAAATTTGAAGTTTAAAGTCTGATTTTAATAAATGAATTTACGTTATTCCTCGATACTCCGTATTGACGAATGGACGCAGCTATTATTTCTGTGGAATGTGAATTGTGTTCTTAGAAGACAATTTATAATATAATAATAATAATATAAGTATAATGCAAATAGTACCCGACTTTTAAAATATAATTTACAGAAGATATCTCGTGTACTATAATGGCTTATAAAGTGATCTTTATTAAGATTTAAATCATATTAAAAATAATAGATATTAGATAATGTATTAGATAGTATTATAGATAATGTTTTAAGAGAAAAATAGTTAACTAGTATCATTATCTTAAATAGGTAATATAAAATACCTATAAAAGTTTTAATAAGATAAAAGACAGTTCAACCTTTTCTTTTAAAATAATTCTAAATTATGAACAGATAACCATAGCCATTTATTTAAATATACTGCGTCACATATTTAAAATATTTGTATAGAATAAGTAAAGTCAAACAGAACAAACAGGAATGAAAACCGAATTGTATAGATGCAATTTAATTATACTTAATTTTCTTAACAAAAAAGTAGCATATGCGAAACTGACAAATTTACATATGCACACCCATGTATTGCAAGGTATAAATTATAAAATTATAAACTTTCTATGCTAAATTAACTAATGTTAACCAATATATGTATACACAAAAATATGGAATGTATGTGTTCCATACTGCCATGTTCTACATGGGAAAGCCAAGTTTATTTTGGTTATCATCGTAAACTTTACAACAGCGGCGTATTGGAAAGCTGACAGATAATCGCCGACTGTTTGTGCAGGATCAAATGAGCGACTAATTATAGATTTGACGAACACATTTTTTATTTGATTCTTTAATTTATTTAATAGCGACTTGTTCGTTGGCTATTTAACTCGTCCAACATATTGAAATAAAAACAATTATTCATAATATTTTCTCCTGCTTGGTACTATAAAGTTCGGAACTATCTAGTACATCGCGTGCATGTAATTAATTAGAATAGCTGCCTTTCTTTCAATTATTCCTCGTGACAGAATAAAGTCGACAAAATGAGAGCCCGCACACAAACTTTTTACGGCCCCTTTGAGCGTGTATTCACTTTCTAAGAAGTACCATACAAAAAAACTGTGTTATGTGGTTTTGGCTTTGAGGCGCAAAAGGTAAAAAATGACATAATAACCAAGCTAAAGGAGTAAATTAGGTGTTGCGGAAGCATTCCCGTACGGTTGATTTCCTCATTTTCTTCTGTCATCATTTGATGATAAATATGATTAATGAGAATGTCTGTACCTTTATGTCCTTAAATAAATTTCTACGGATAATGGCCGCCATTTTCAAGCAATTTGATATTTTGTGCAGTGTATTATATATCTATTTTGGACTATAGTTATACTGGTCTTATTTATCTTATATCTACATTTACATTTACTATTGTTTCATTCTATATTATTAAAGATTACAGTTTTGTGTAAGATTTATTAAAACTTATTTTAACTATACAGAGGAGAGTCAAAACCTATTGAAGCATAACATAGTTTACTTATTAGTAATAAAATTGTACATATTTCAAATCATCAATATTCATCATCCGGAAAAATAATTACAAAATTTACAAAAATAGTGAAACTTTATGTATTTTTTCTGTTGATAAATCTCAATGATTCGAAACATGTTGAATGTTATAACTAATAAACAATATTATGTTCCATTTTTGCTCTCATCTTTATAATTAAAATTCGTTTTTCGAAGCATCGAATATCTCTCCCTGATTATTAAGACTTCATAACGGTAGTACTAAACTGAAACAAATATCTAGTACATCGAATATATATTTAATATTTTAAAATTTGTACTTATATCTAATTTTTTTGAATTTGTATATTGCAATAATTATAAGAAATTGAATTTTTATTGTACTTAATTTGATTTATATATTAAGTTAAATTAAATCACAATTATATACTTCTATAAAATTGTATGTATTATGTATTTATAATCAACAAATTAAAATATTAACTATTTCAAGTAAAGCATACTTATTTAAAGTTTTAAATATTTTTAAAGACGCTTTTATAAAATTTTATTTTAATATATTTTAATT
>JAYRBW010061863.1:0-10176 GCA_036023295.1 Invenusta paracnida | reverse complement strand
TCTATTGAATTTAAGCTTTGTGTTTCCTTAATCGAGTCAATTAAATTTGTTTTATCCAATTCAGTGTAATTTTTTGTGCGATTTATTGCAGACATTTTGATATAAATTATGATTATAAAATATTTAAAGATAGCTACTTTAGTAGGTACTTTTAACAAAACGAATTTACGACAATGAATTAGACGTCTGTGTAATAGACACCTGAAAGCCAATAGAAATGAAGTAAACAAATTTATCGTGCCTGGATTTCAGTTAATACGCGAATTAGTTAGTCATCGGTTGAACAACACAGACGATATTTATGTCACGATTCTTCTACAACGCGTTGTAGCTAATCAACGACTAACTTTAGCCGATGACTAGTTTAGTCATCGGTTGAGCAACCGAGTGCAAGTCTCCCGCTGTACAGATACTAATGAAGCTTAATTTTATAGCAACTCCTTCAAAGAATAAATGAGAGTCAATGGATACCTCATACTTCATAGATAGAATGAGGAGAAACGGAACAAATGACAAACGATCCATTTACACCGAGGCTACTATTATTTGAGTTCCCATCCGTTAATGATTCCTCATCTGGCTATTTAGAAAGTCTTGATTAAACACTAAGGCAAGCCCTGAAACCAAAAATACAATAGCTGCGTGTTTTCTGGACTCATGCGGGTCCTCTCTGGCTTTGGCGAAGTCGGTGACGCGGGTGGAGTCGGAACAGGGGGTGCGTAGGTGGTGAGTTTCTCTATGGTGATATTTTAGACGAGGGCTCCTGTAGATGTAATGCAGGCAATATCCCTCCAGTTACGCCGGACTTCGCAACCTTTTCCGATTACCTTGAGGGGGCCCACTGGAGGAGACCACGGGTGTTTCTTAACGTGGTAACATTGATCAACTACATAAAGAGGCTCTGGGGAGGCTCATCGCCCCAATATGAGGCTACAGCCCAAGCTGACCACTTAGCTATTGGCTTGTAGAAGAAAAAGTCGAGTTCGACGCATGGATAGTACAATACAATAAACACAATTGAGCAAGCGCTATATATCATTACTTCTATATTTTATCTAATGCTGCACAGAGCGAACCACCCAATTATAATAAATTAGGTAATTGTAGAGAAGAGTTGAAAAAGTGTAAAAGTAGAAAGATACGAGTGGATATTAAAGATAGGAGAAAATAATAGGAAAGAAAAAAAGGTTAGGATGAAAAAATTCAAATATAAGAGGACGAAGAAAAAAGAAGGGAAAGTAGAAAAAGAATAGAAGAGATCTAAAAAGAGCCCTATTCTCAGTCGTTGGCGTTGAGATCAAACACTTCGTTCATGAGTGGCTGGACACCACTTGGATTGATTTGGCTTAGTTCCTTGGCAAAGCCCTCATTGAGTTCCCGGAGATCGCACAACTTCTGAAGAATGAGAGGAAACAGACGTCTGGCCTCATTCACCGTGTACCGAGTTTTGAGGTACTTCTCCAGCAGTAGGGTGAATCGGAGCTGGGTAGACTCGATGTGGTTTCTGCTCTCCTGGGCTATACAAATCCGATCAACGGAGAAGAGACAGATGATGAAGATAAGAATCATTTCAACGGGATTGCAGTTCAGCTCCACGAGGAAGGATCGAGCCAGATCGATGAAGCCAACGCCTACAACACTTCCTGTTCCGATCATGACGTCCTGGGCGGATACTGCGTCAGACTGTGGACATTGGTTGTCAAGGAAAACAAAGGAAGAGGTAGCAAGGCAAAATATTTACACAGATTTATGTGTAGCTGTGGAGCATTAGCTATAAATATATAATACATGTAAGGATGACATAGTAGTAAGTCAGAAATACAAGCATCTCTAGTGACGGAATAAGTAAGTTATCCAACCAGAAGTTACTATTTAATGGAATTGGAAACAACAACAATAAAATATTTAAAATTGGACTGTTTCGCAAAAAACCTATTATATGTTGAAAAATATTTATCAGTTTCCATCGTTATGGATTCTACTGAATTAGTTGAATTATTACTGTATTGACGTGCAATATTCGCCAATAGCCTGTTGTTTGTATAGTTTATAGAACTGTTTTGATGCTTCGTCTAGATTTCAGAATTTAAAATACACCAGCTTATAGAAACCATCTTGTTTTATGAATACGCAACTGAATACATTAAATTAACTGATATATAAATTCTAATTATTTATTTATAAATACTAGTGCAATGAAGTTGTATTTGACACGATGTTTAAATTCTCGATTAGGTATTTTTCGAATGCTACACCCGATCATATCGTTACAGCTTTGGATTGATCAATTTTGACAATTCCGATTAAAAAAATTGCGAGCCAAACTGTGAAAAAATCTCCACGAGCAACATGTTTATTGCCACTACCGATAGTCTCAACGCTACAGGTGTCAATCAGGATGTGTTTTTCAAGTATTTGAGTTAGAAGATCTGTTCCTGACGGTTTGGAGTTTTACTGTTATATTGTTTTTTTATGTGCAAAGAAAGCAAACAGGTAAAGCCAACACTCAGCAAAAACCGCACAACTAAATAAGATTTGTTATAGCTATTAACCTATGTAATATTAATAACTCAACTTAGAATGGTAAGTTAAGTAATTTATATCGAGCTGTATTCACTTAACAAATGCCGTTATAAATCAAACCATTGTTATCTGCGGGCCACATTTTATTACCTTAATATATTCACTCAACGATTGCTGCAGTACTATTTAGAAACCTTAAGATAACCAAAAAACCATATTAAAAATAAAAAGTTTATTGCCGCCAGCCATGACATTTCAGTATGCTTGTAATGAGACCAAACTCGGTCTATTATCAATCAAAAATGTAATAAACTAAAAGTAAATTGAGGTATGTACACACAAATACATAATTTATACTGAATATGAATTCTAATTTTATTTAATAATTTTAACAAAGATGAGGTTGCAATAAGTTACACGAATTATGATAAATCCTGTATAAAAACACTATGTAATAGAGCTAAATTAAATATTAAGCTCTATTGTCATGGAATACACTATCAAACTGCCATAACTCCTGTTGCACTGCCTAGCTGTTTAAATGGAATGCTTTAAACGGAACTTTAGTAAAAGCAATACGAAGAAGTCGCTGCACAACAGTATTATAATTACACTGGAGGCTATGTAGATTTTTCTCTTTTCTTGGGGAGAAACGGAAGGTTACATCCAGGAAAAACAATGTGATTAATGACACGAGCTGCACATTTCGTAATATATGCACTGATAGTTTCTTACTTCTATTGAGAACATAATGGCCAAAAACCGACAACAAGCAACAACCTGATTTTTATGACACCATAGGAAATTATTTGTGATTGTTTTTCGGTGCATATTTTAAACTATTCCGCGTAATATGGAATAATCTGGAGAAGCAAAATTGTGCACAGACGAAGTTATTACTAAAATCGAATTTAAATATTAAAAGAAATTAAATATTACATAAAATTATAATCTAATTATGTGCAGCAATAGAAAACATTCTCTAGTTCACAATATAAATTAAATGAAAGGAATGAAAAAATACAAAGTATTTAAAAAAATTAAGTAATCAAAATGAATAGTAAATAATGAAAATAATTTAAATTACTCAGTTTTTATAACTTCTTAATACAGTGTTTTAGCTACCGTAAAGAACTAGTCTATATCTCAAATACTAGCCATTATTAGTCTAAAGATACCAAACACAGACAAAATCTATAATCTTTGAAGTGGTAAGAGTATTAGAATAACAACAATTACAAGTGGCCCAATCAATAGAGCATCAAAGGTAGTAGCACTTTAGTAGAGCTCGATCAGGTCTGAACCATAGGGTAAGAATGACAAGATGTGTAACTATGTTAATTTTGTTGAAATTTTCGTGTTTTATTCATTATTCCATTCATAAACCTCCACAAGATTCATAAATGTTATCATAATATGTGTGCAATTCATATTTAAAAATTGTTTTATTGTACTAGTTTTGCCTGACATTTATATCAGTAGAATAAAATAACATTTGTATGTGCATTTTTTAATTGAAAAGCTATATATGGAACACACCATTTACCCGATTTAGGCATTTTACTAAACTTATTTATAATTATTTAATGTTCTTAATTTACTTAATAATTTGTTAATACTGCTGCATTCTATTTTTGACTGAAATTTTATTACAAAAGCTTTATTTTTGCACATTTTGTCTATTTGAACAGCCATATGCAGAACAAAATTTACCCGATTTAGACATTTACTTAATTTAATTAAGTTAAAGTGTCGAGGTGCAATAACCAAGGTTATCTCCGTTAAAAATTTGTAAATAGATTATAACAAAAAATTCACTTATGTAATATATTTTTTGAGTCACAGGTCGTATTAGTCTATACTCTCAACTATTAGCATATTTTATACAATGCTATTTAAATAATTGACTTAAAACGTCAGACAATCTGAGTGATAAATCTAAATGGATTGATTTTCTGATTTAGAAATATTATATAACAGGCCTGTGATTTGGCTCTAAAAAACCCAGACATTTTAAAGTGGAATTTGAGGACTAAAAAAATAAGAGTTAAGCATTACTTCCTCAGTTTTTCACCATTACACCGGTTTAAATTGAGTCATTTTACTAAAAATATATTAAATACAGTGCATGAAATACAATAATATATACAATATAGCATCTTTTTTTGGCTAAATTTGTATGACACATGCGTAACCTCCTACTTTGGATATATATAAAATTTGGATATAAGCATAAATAAATTTAGGCAAAGAATAACAATTTTCATTTGAGTATGAATTATCTGTGATATAAATGATTACAGAAATAATGCGTTTTTGAGTAAATTGTAAAATTTAGGATACATCTGAGGAAGGCTTTAATAATTACTACTACTAATAATATATTGATTACTGATTAATATTATATTATATATAATTATACGAGTATATTAATTATTGGTATTATGTATTAATCAAAAATAATAGTACTAATATACTAATAATGCTTTTAATAATACATATATACTAATATATGCTTTGAGGAACAATCGCCGACATGTAATATACCTACGTGTTTTATACATCATTATGCTGCAATGGTATAGGCATTATTACTAGTGTTATATGTTAAAAAACGCATAAAATTAAAATATAATATAAACTTGTTAAATAGAACAGATATCAAATGAATATAATTTGGCAAAGCGGAAACAAATAGTTTAAAGCATTTTATATGAATAAATGAGATTTTGATACAGATAGTAGCATATAAATAACGTATTATATAAATATCATCAAGCATAACTTTTAGACAAGTTAGTCAATATAATATAACATTATTCTTCTGTTATACAGGTTATCAACCGATAAATACATAGAAAATTATACCTGTCTCAAGTGTTCCACTTGCCGGGCGTCTATGCTTACCACTACACCATTGAGACACTGGCTAATAAACACGATATTATACATATATAAATTAAGGCTAAACAGCCACCGCAATCCGCTAGCTTTGCGAAGGTGTTATTCAACGATTCCCGGTTGAGACAAGTATAATTTTCGCGATAATTTTCTATGTAGTTATCGGTTGATAACCTGTATGACAGAAGAATAGTGTTATATTATCTACTACTGTCGTGAGTGTTAGTAATAATTTAGTCAATATACGTTTCATTATATCCCCTTTTAATTACGTACATTTATAAGGTTTTAAAATAAAATACATTAATAATTTCAAGAAAAACACCTATTATAGTCAATTTGGTCAATCTATTATTAGGAGACAAAATAATATTTTCCTGTTTATTTAATTTTCAGTATTAAATTGATTTTATTCATTTTATCCTCAAAAATAATTAAAACAGAGGATTTTGTTATACTCTAGGTAATATTCTTACAAGAGATAATTATACTTCTATAAAAAATGTATATATAATAAAAATAACTATGTATAACTATGCTATTTTGCGTAAATAAATACATCATATATAGTATAGGATGAGGATGAAGAAAAATGATTATATCTCTTTCGTGATGAAAAATGAAGATAATAAACAGAAAAAAAGTTAATTAAATATAATCGAGTCAGGAAGTTAAAGACACAAAAGTCACATGTTTTTATGACAAAATATATATTTCATTATTTCGTTGTTCTTTCTCTGGAGGTTTCTTAGTCTTTAAATACTAGTACATGTGTCAGAAGTACCGGCCACCGGGGAAAATGGTAAAGGAAGCCACAAAGAAAAATCCAATTACAAAAATAAAACAATTCCCCTTCTTCAAAATTACATAAATAGTACAAAAACTTTATACTTTTGTTATATACATACATATATAAATAAACAAAGAAAATTGACTTCAAAGCAACTATATAACAAACAAAAATATGTTAGAGTACTTTGTAGAAAATAAGCGAAAAAAGACGTCTCAGAAAATGCAGAAACATTCTATTCGAAGTTAATATGTAGTAGGTAGTAGTAATGATTTTATATTTGGCTTATTATATTCTGGCACAATTGACTATACTTAATATATCTAAGCACATTATGCATTATATATGGATTAACAAATATGTAGTTGGTACATCGGATGTTATCTTGATAATGTTTGTAAAAGTTAAACTATAACACGTAAACGTAAACTGCTTATTCATTTTTAGAAGGTTAGATATTCAGTCACGCTATTAGATTTGATTTAAAAACTGCATAAAAATATTTTTTGTCATTGGTTTGACTAAATTCTTTCTTAAAATTTAAATAAGAATATTATAAAGGTAAACTAATATATTTTAAAGAAAGTTGTGATATAGATTATTTAATTAGTTAACATAATATATTCTCTATAAAACAATACAATCAAACACAATATCGATTCTGGCAGATGTTAATAAATCAAGACGCTTATATATTTATTTTTAAAAACAAATAAAATATCCAAAGCAAGCAGAATTCCAACCAAATATAAAGTTTGATATAGACAATTAAAACATCCAATAACAATTTCCAGCATTACTTTATGCATTTAATCCAATGAAACCCCCCCCACTCTCCAGCTACCTGTTCATTGTCTAGTAGATCAAGGAACTGTTGCTTCTCCGGGTTGTAAGTCATGACACCGCGCAGAATGAGCAGCTCTAAAGAGGCACTCTTGAGAAGAAGAACCTGATCTGCCTGGCCCAAGGAGCGGAAATCTGTGATCCGCTTGGCCATCGCAATCACTCGTCGTGTGCTTAGCTCAGCCAGGTTCACCAGATCTTGGAAAGAGGGACAGTGTCGCTCGCCTTGACGATTGTCTACGCGAATCTGATTGGTTCGCATTAATTAGGAAGAAATCAATCGGTAAATAATGTGGCTATACTGTAAAAATAACAAAAACATGATATCGTTACCTGTAAAACAAAATAGCGCAACTTTGTCCGTAATTTTTAAATCACGATGCTCAAACTTTAAAACTATTATCCGTTAGTTAAAAGTTAAATTTAAAAAGCATTGCATACCTAATACGAAAAAACATATTTTTATATTATTTACAAGACATTTATAATATAAGCCGACTATCTCCAAAAACGTACATATTATGCGTTTAAAACAAAGGAATTTCCCTCAGTAAAATGACAAATCATAATATAACGTAAATTCCAGTTAATTTTTGTTAGTGATAGACTAAACCCACATACAACTACTTATTTACTCAACTTTAAAACCAGAATCGCATTAAATAAATTATAAAACAATAGTCCGGTTACGTAAAAACAAATAATAAAATAAAATATAATATGGGATGTTAACAGATACAATTCTCGGTATAAGAGTACCGAATAACAAATTAAAATACGAAAAAGTGAGGTGCCTTCACAAAGATTGAGGTGTGAAGAAGGCACCACGTATCGTATCTAAATCTGTTATTCCGTACTCTACACATAGATACGAGTAAGTATATCTACTAATTAGCACACCTTAGTATTGTATAATTTGCTTCTAAGTAATAAAATTATTGTTTTATAATCAATTATTTTTTTAATTTATTGTACCTAGTTTGGGATTGTTTGTTTTACACCGAGAGCAACTTTTTTTATCGTTGTATCATTAGATTATAGAGAACCCCACTGAATACTTAAATATTCGTGACAAAATTATAAATTATCAAAGTAGAAAAAAATTATATTAAAAATGAAACATGTTATCCCGATAGGAATATAACATAGAATAAGGCTATATAGTGATGATAAGCTTTATTTGAAATTAATAATAGTAGTTCTTTTATTGTTCAATATTTACATTATTAATATATTATAGATTGAAAGGTATTTAATAAAATTTAGTCTTAAAGCATTAATGTTTTATAGTTTATAAACATTAAACGAAACAAAAAATATAAGTTAACCTCTGTTGTTAATTAAACTTTAGTTTATAAAGTTACAATTCATAGACTGTTTTGTAGAAAATTCTACCATTATAAATAACAATAATTTGTCTCAAAATGAATTCAGATTACAAATACTTTACATGCACCGTTACAAGCACTTATGAAACATTTCATAATAGCAGTGTGCAAATAATATACTTGTGTCACAATATTATAAACGACGTACTTTAAGAAAGGAGGAATATATACTAAGCATAATAAGCTTCAATTGCCGACAGCAGTAAGTAACCTTTATTAATACATATTCATACAGACCAATAAATGAAGAACTAGCGAATAATATTTCTATTTTAATCGCATTAATTTACCTTGATGAATTAATATCAAATTACACTAAGAAATTAATATGAAAATATATATATACAACCCCCTCAAAAATAATTCGCCGCATCTAAATTTTTTGAAATATTTTATTAAATCTTTCTGAATTTTTTATTTTATTACATATATTTTTAACACACAACGTATTTTACTATTTTAAATTATTCTAATCATGAGTAGTTATAGTATACATACATATGCCAATAGCATGCTATGAGGCAATTTTTGGTAGATACTTATACCATACAATAAGCATGTTCCACGTATATTCATGCTAGCGAGTCTGATATGACGCAGGTATCTAGTAGTTAAGTTTCCTCACTCTATTCGTAGAACAATTATGATTTTATTTAACTGTATAAGAAAAAAGAGAGGGAAAATAAACTGTGTTCATAAAGGGTATGATCCAAGATTCGCGCGTTAAATTATTTTCGCTTTTTTTACGTTTTTTTTGTTAAATTATTTTTTGTTTTTATTTTAATAAGAAAAACATAAATATCCATAAGTGTTTATATGTGTTATTACAAACTTATAATATATAAAATTATATTATATTGAATTACAAGATTGTTAGATGTAAGTAAGGCAAGTTCGCTCAAAGAAATTGCTAGGTCACATAGCTGTAAAGCAGGTACGATGTTACATGAAATAAAAACTGGAGCACGTAGACGACCAGCCATAATGAAAATTTGAATTAAAACAAAACTACAATTTTCCAGAAATAAAACTAAATTGAATACATTAAAATAAATTGTAAAATAAAAACAAAAAATAATTTAAGAAAAAAATTAAAAAAAGTAAGAATAATTTAATGCGGGAATCTTGGATATTACCAAAAAATTATATATTTTATTTTGTCAATGACAACATAAAATAGTACATTTTATAATAGTCAATGTCAATAATTAGGTAGGATACTAATAGTACATTTTATAATTGTGCGTGCCATTACATTTTTATAATCCTAATCACAACTATAAAAAACAATAATTGAGGGTTAGTAGGATGTTGTACATAGCAAACTTTTGCAACCATTTATGCACCCATTTTTGCAACCATTTTAAAAATTAAATTTAAGATAAAAAAGTAAGTAAAAACAGATAAAACTAGTAAAAAGGAATAAACACAGCAATAAAATACTCAATTATTAATATTAATACCGTAAGAAAAGAACTATTAAATTTGATGAGTAAATGGATAGATAAAGGCAAAGGGATAAACACAATAATAAAAATATACCAAATACTTACTAATAATGTAAGAAAAAATTAATCCCAATTTTTTAAATAAAGAAGTAAATACAGCAATGATTGCTTTAAAACAATATGGTATTTTGCATTAGAAATCATTTATATCATTAGATCAATATATGAGACTAATAATATAGGAAAATTGGTTGCAAAAATGGTTGCATGCATTTATATAGCT